>UCOM01001631.1:0-37648 GCA_900474385.1 Ormyrus pomaceus
TTTTGTTGTTTTTCTCAATTTACAAGTAAACTAATAAACTTGGAGAGGTGCCGTCACTCACTTTTTTGTAGACAATTTAATAAGGAACAACTTTTATTTAAAACTTTTTGCGCTAAAATCACTAGTTTTCAAACCGCAGAGCAAAATGTGGAAAAAAATGCTGAAAACGTGTAATCGGCCTTAGGCTACCAACGGTCAGCGCAGAGAGGCGCGGGAGAGAGCAAGCTCCTGACACGAGTGCAGCCACTCATAGTTTTTTTAACTAAGTGAAAAATTCATTATCTTGCAATTGCGTAATCAGGGTTTGTTTAAAACTTAATGACGCTTAAGATCAAGGGCTTTCGAAGTCGTCATCGGCCACCTTTGTAAGCTGCCACGTACACGTTACGTCACGGTTTAGTAAGCCAGCAGGCAGCAAAAGAAGAACTTAACCGTCGCTTGATGGGGCTTATTTTTGTAACTAAGTGACCCGGCAAAGAAATCTTTATAAATTCAACAAATTCGGAGCAAGAGTTTCAGGAATTGCTGATCACGAATCTGTTGTCCAAATTTTCGAGATTACAAATTGTCGAATTTTAGATACTTTTGGGGTCATTCAGTTATCCCTTTTAGTCAAGCGTGGGTTAAACCTTAAAAAAAACTATTAGTAAAACAATTTAAAGAAAAATATGTAACATAATATAATTTTATTCTTGATACTACTAAAAACATACACATTCTAAGAATAATAAAAAGCTTCACTCTTTTCTAAATCAATGAAAGCGTTTCACTCCAGGAATAATAAAAAGCTTCACTTTTTTTTTAAATCAATAAAAGCGCTTCATTTTCACTTCAAATTCCCGAGTTATAATTTTAAATTGAAATTTCGAAGATTTCTAGAATTTCATTGTGCCGGCACAACCGTTATCAATTAAAAAATTATTTTCAAAGCTTTCGTAAGGTGAATTACCTTTTCCTACGAGATCAGCAAAGCAACTAAATAGCAGTAGCTTGAAAAATTGCGTTTTCAGCGGGAAGTAAATTCACAAAAGTAGCTTGAATGGGGTAGATACCCTTGAGCTCGGCTTTGTACGAGCGGCGCGTTTTAAAAAGAACGCGTTAGCAAACCAGTCACCCAAAATGAAAGAATCACTGGCTCAGTGAGTTGGGTCTTGGCTCTTTATCACGAGCATTTGCGCCTCAAGCTCCTCTGACTCTCGATTAGTTTACTTTTCCATTGCTTTAGTTTGGTTTGGCTGTTAGGTGCATTGTTGGGAGATAATAATTTTTGTTGGGTGCCTTGAGTTGTGCTTCTGTGAAACATTGTTCTTTGGTAAGCAGCGAATTTAGCCGCAAGCTTTGAGTTAAACGTACCGTAAACCCTTGATTTTCTTGTTTTTTCGAAATTAAATGAAAAATCAAATAGCAGCAAATAATGAAGAGAAACTTGAAGTTTGTAAACAAGTTTTACAATCGATGAATGCAGTTTATTGTTCGACGATGTATGGCGATGTTTCTTTTCAATTATGTATGGCGATATTTCTTTTCGATTATTATGTCAGAATGTAACAATAAGACTTTAAAAATTTGAAACTACGCTTTATAAAATAAAGTATCTTTACGGCTCTTTAAAAAAATGTGTTGAGCTTGTCTTTGGTCACCATAAATGTAGTTATATTTTTAAAATTCACCGACGGAAAACTATTTACTAAAACCTCTCAGATATTAAGTTCTCAGATATTAATTTCGATCGGAGCTAACAAGATTCCACTAAGAAGATAATACTCAAATTAAAAGCTCTAAAGCTAAAAATATCTCTGGCTAAAAGTAATAGCTTTTATTCTCAGCGAAAAAAGGAGAGGAAGAAGAGCGCCCTCTTAATCCGTAATCAGGAAGCTTATAACGAAACTCACCAACAAAGGGGACGAGTCCCTCCTGTTTGTACTCGACGAGCTCCTCGGTGCCGGTGCACTTTCGTACCTTGCTGCCGGCTGGCGGGGAGAAAAGGCACTTGTGATGCTGCTGCCAGAACTCGCGGAACCAGACGTTCCGGCAGTTGACGAACTTGCCGGGTAGCGTTTGGTGCGGCACGTTGCGCTCGTGATTGCCGTCGCACTCTTTACCCACCCGGGGCACCAAGCTCTTGTAGTAGTTGTCGAAGCCTGCGGGCACGAGAGAACGCCCGTCATTCGAGCTGCGGCACTCCGGCCGCTGTTCGATAAATTTACTGATCATGCAGGCCTGCTTCAGGCATCATTCTTTCGAAAGATACATCGACAGTTTCGGGGATTGTTATTTATTATTTTTTTTTTTATTTCCTGGCAGACAACTCAACTTTCAAATGCGACTTATCAATTTTATTAATTAATGTTTTCCCAGAGAAATATTTCGATAATTTCGAGGATTGTTATTTATTATTTTTAAAAAAATTTCCTGGCAGAGAATTTAATTTTCAAATGCGACGTATCAGGTTTATTAATTTATTTATTAATTAATTTGTATTGTACTTACAGGGAAATTTCATTACTGCATGCAGGAATGTTTCATTAAACAATGTATCATGTTTTATTGCATTCCTCAACAATTACTATACAAAAGGACGAGTGCATATTATTTCATCATTAATTTGAAGTAATAGAAGTTACTAATTTTTTTTTTTATTAAAGGCCTTTTTGAGGACATCTACCTGCTACTAATTCTACAAGTTACTACTTTTATTATACTACTTTAATTAACTAAATATAATTCACAAAGTTTTTCAATAAATAAAATTCCAAATTCTGTGCATGAGTGTTAACAATTTTTCTTTTTTATTTAAAATTCATTTGCTATGCTTTTACGAAAAAAAATTAAAAATTGGTTATCGTTCCAATTTTGATAAGAGGAAACTTTTATTATGTCGTAAAACTTACGATCGTTAACAACGCAAAGGGATGAAAAAAACCGTTAAACACACTTTGGGATTAAAATTCATATTAATGACGTTATACGCTTTGAAACGGCTTTCAATAAATTCATGAATTGCAACGTCACATGATTAAATATATTTCTAGCGGCTCTGTCAAAACAGATTTTAAAATATTTCATTCAGGATTCATGGATTTATTCAGCTCACCATAAATTCATGAGTCATAATTTTAGATATTGCATTACTGGTATCAAAAGGCTAAGTCATGCCATCAAAGTAAGATAACAAATTTAGAAATGTTGATTTTGCTTCCATTCGATAATAGATTGCAACAAGAGGTAAAATAACTTCAATAGTTTTGCAAAGAATTTCTTTATGCTACAACTCTGTTTTCTAGTTTTTTTCGTGGTCTTTACTTTAAGAGAAAAGTTCACTTGTGTTCTTCCCACAGGAAAAAGGAATAAAAATATTTAAAGGATTCAAAAATATCTGTCTACAAGAATAATGGATGATCTCTTAAAACAAATATTAATAGTATAGATATATAATTATATAAATTAGTGAAATCGAACGCGCTTCGCGCGTACTATTTTCTTTTTTTGAGGTTACCATTTTTCCGCCAATCAGATCACGAATAAACTGATCAGCCAATCACATGAAGAATAAACTGACTTCATTTACCAGCCCATCAATTTTTTAAGGAAGGACTCGTAAATTGACTTACATCTTTTCTTATACTTAATCTTGTTTCTTACATTTTTTTTTTATCAAGATTATGTTTAAAAATAATTCAAGTATTCTTCATAACGTTAGTAACATATATTATTAGCAATAGATGCAATTTCACCAGAGTGAATAACATTTATTAAATAAAATGAGTTTTAGGATAACATAATCAATATGATAACTAATAATGCAATACGTTCTTCCGCAAATTCTACGTTCTTCTTTTTCACAAATCGATATTATTTAAATAATGAAAAAGCTGCTAGTCTAGTTATCGATGTATATTTAGTTTAAAAAAATTTAATTACAAATGCAATAATCGAAAAGGCTACTTTTACTGCAATGCTGCTTTTTTTATCTTTGAAAATTGAATTTTCTGCATACCTTAGTCATCCAAACGTTTATGAGAATCTTTCAGACAAACAGACGTTTTTAAGTTATCAAACCTATTAAAACTTCATCTCGCGTCAAAGTAGAGCAAATAATTTATTTGAAATCTAACTAAAAATCCAATTACCCATAAAAATCAAGCAAATTTTAAAAATTAACAGACCCTTATTACTTTCTAATTACTTTGAAACCCATTTAAAAAGCTTTTAAATTATCATTTAAGAAAGAATATAATATGGATTAGATTCCATCACAGAAGATTAATAAGTAAAATTATAGGAGTAAATAGTGTATGTAGGTAACTTAAAAATCCAATTACCCATAAAAATCAAGCAAACTTTAAAAATTAACAGACCCTTGTTACTTTGAAACCCATTTAAAAAGCTTTTAAATTACCATTTAAGAAACAATATATGGATTAGATTCCGTCACAGAAGATTAATAAGTAAAATTATAGGAATAAATAGTGTATGTAGGTAATTTGATACGTAAAGAAACATAATACATGAAGAGATGTCAGTGCTTTATAAGGAAATAATGATTCTTAAAAGAATGAAAAAATAGGCCATATCGGAAACGAACCTTGCAATGGGTTACGAAAAGGCAGAATGGTAATCGCCCCTTCAGCAGCCCACTCCTGGTCGCGCACTGGGTGTATCTTGGCGCCCCAGGAATCGCTGCCAATCCACATAAAGTGCCCCGTCTTGTTCGCTTTGATGGTCGCTTGCAGCAGCTTCCTGCAAGCAAAAAATGCAAAAAAAAAGTAAATAAATAAAAAAAATAACTCCCGCGTTTTAATCAAGGGGGTACCGTGTATACCAGCATCGATAAGGAACGTGCTCGCGAGCCTTCGTTTCATTTTCTTAGCAGTAAATCACGATCCGGCTGAGCAGGCTAAAAATTGATGGCCGCCTGTATATGTATTTTTCTGCTGCGCTAGAAAAAAATCTCTCTCCCATGCCGGAGGGGAAGGCAGAGGACCGGGCCACGTGTCGACCTTATCGTCGTGTTTTCCCCGACCGAGCTTTCTATTTGTCTCTTTCCAGCTTTCCGAGCTCGCAGCTTTGATTATTGGATTTTCCCGATGTTTTTTACGTCGCAGAGACGCACATGTAGAAAGCTACTCTCGAAGCTCCGAGCGGAAATGTCCTGTGATGACGGAAGTAACGCTGGGGGGAGTAAATTGGAGAATTTAGTTTTCAAACGTCAAGGCTTGCGGCTTACGTCTCTCTACCGTCACCGCGTGCTTTCGGGAGGGGGCGGAAATGCAGCTGCGGATTTTCCGCTTGGGAATTCGAAGAAAAATATTTCCGATCGTAAATTAATATTTACAATATCGAATCCTGGAAAAGACGAAGAAATGGTCAACAAATGTTTTTAGCCATAAAATTAATGTGAGAATTCTGTGAACTTTAACTTTTAGAGTTTGCTAAAAAGTCTATTTTTGGCGATAAAAACGTTCGAGAAGCTTGAAAAATCAATGACGTAAGCAACATAAATGTAGGTCAATCAATCAGTTGGTAGTTTTTCATTTGTTTTTATGAAATTTTTATCTAGCTGTTGAATAAAAATGCACGCGATATGAATAAAATATTTGTAATATCAATCACATCGGAGTAATTAATTAAATAGCCTGAAAAGCGGAAACGTGAAAATTCATAATTCATATAATCGAATAAAAGGCAAATAAGCAGGTAACGTCGGATTAAAAGATAACAATCAAAGGAAAAGAGCCGACTATTAACGAGTGAATTCCAATTATCCGCTAATTGAACCTGGACAACTGCCGAAAAACCAAACTTCCGATCGGTTCAATAACATCATTTACTCTAACAGATTCCGGGGCCGAAACGAAAAAAGCGATAAAGCCGTGGAGCGAAATCCAGCCGAGATCGCCACCGTTCCCATGGTTAATTCCGGTGGTAAATTGCTCGACTAGAACAAAGGCCGCTCGAGAATTCGTCCTCACTCGGAGCTGGGAGAAGGGGGGAAAGAGGACTCGAGCTAGTGAATCGAGCCGAGCTATAGTCAGCCCCGGGCAACGCGCCTCGGCCATTTGTCTTTAGAGGATCGACAGGACCGGCTGAATATTTAAGGTAATGACCATCTCCAAGGCGTCGGTTCACTCTGCCACTCAATAATAATGAAACGATCGGCTCCCTGTCTTTTCAATTTCGACGCCCCAATTCCCGCGGGAGTTTACCCGGACTCGGTAAAGTGCTTTTTTAAGCTCGCCGGCTGTTTTTTTATGACCGGTCACTCCTTTCTTATATTGAAATGCCAAGAGGGTGGGCTATTAAAATTGTGACATTCCGAAGTTATGGAGACCCGACCTTTTCGGTTTTAAAGTAGACGATTCACCAAATCTCAAGGATGGGCAAAAGTGATTTACGGGTTGAATGCGGGCTTCGGGCGAACTTAACGTGAACCCGAGTGTATTCATGGCTTGCTTCTTGCGATTTTCGAATAAAAACTTCGAGTTAAGTCGCCTGTTTTTCGAGGAATCTTACGAAGAATTTCAAACTTTTTACGTATTCGCACTCCAATTTTAACTGAAAGCTCGGATCGTACATACATCGTAATGGGTGATGCTGCACTTAAAAAAAAAGCTCAATTTTTATGCTCTTTTATATTAAAATCTTCGTTCTCGTCAAGTTATGCATTTTGCTATAAAATTTTATATATATGGACACTAAGGTAAAAAAACATTGATATCCAAAGCAAATATACTTCTTTCTATATCTGAAAATCTCGTCTTTCGATCTTTTATTCATTTTAACATTTTTATTTAAAAACTTTGTTACGAAGTAGCACAAACTTTCGAAAATATATATTATATATAGATCCACTTTAAAAGCACTTATAAAACCACGATCCGTCGTTAATCCGTAAAAACTCTTGTTAAATGTACAATTTAAAACTTCGTAGATAAATACTTTATAAAGCGCTTCACCGACAAATCGCGAGCAATAAAGTCTTTACGTGATGGGCGTAAATATATTAACGGTATCGAGCCCAAACTGCCGATATCGGGCATATATTTCTCGCCGAATGTGAGAGGCAATAATTAAGTGTGCTTTCGTAAAGCTTTTATGCGCATTCGATGCGCTGAACAGCCCCGCATTCCCGGCTTCCCATTGCTTTTTATAAAAAATATGGAAAGTTTTTTCACGATAAAACATTTGCAAAATTTTAATATGATGTATTATTTATCGCAGCTCATTTTTCTTTTTCAAAAAACGTAAATCTTTAAAAACAGAATTTTGAAAGTTGTGCAAACATAGTTTATTATTCAATATATTCCACTCAAATATGATCAGTTAAAAATGCTTCCTTCGCTTTTCTGCCAAGCTGTGTGCATGAGATATTAAACAATTGAAAGCTGCTTGCGATTCTAAGCGAACAGTAAATTTTCAATTCTCAATTGTAAAACCATAGTCATTAAAAATCTGTTTTGTGCTCAATGAGCTCATGTATTTAAGTTAGCAATTGTATTTGTCAAGTAACAATAGTTTATCTCGCCCAGGTATTTCCTTGCTCTCCCTCAAAATTTTATTTCGGCGATGAAAAAAAAAGAGGATTGATTCTCTCGCTTGACGCGACGAGTTGAAAATTATTACGTTCGTCCACTCTTCGCTGTCGGAAATGTTCCGATGGTGATCCGAGGATGGCTTTTCCAATGCCTCTGCGTGACATTCAATCAATGCGCGACCCCCTTTTTAAATGAGATAATACTCGAAACTTTTGTCTCTCTCGCATTTAATTCCCTTAGAATCAAGATTTTCAATTCGTAACGAGGCACTTTTTTACCCTGACCAATTAATTTGCGCATTTCAATCACCGAGTATTAATTAAAGTTAGCGTTTTTATATAGTTTAAAATTCGAATTTTCTTAAAGATTAGAAATGCGACTCTCGCCTTTAACAGCTGAATTTAAATTTTTTTCGATAAATGAATTGTAGAAAATAGGACCGTGATAACGCAGCATTTTACGAATAAAAACAATGTGTTTTATTTTGAAAATTGTCCCACTGTGGCGCGTTCAGTCAGGAACGGCACTTTAGAACTAAATATAAGCTTTAGATTTCTAAATATTGTATGAATTACTTAGATTAAAGATATTTCTTTTAAATAACAAACATAAACAGAAATAATCAATTGCTTAAAAATTTATGATTTGAAAAAAAAGTTACTTAAAATTTAACTTAAAAAGCCATTTAAGACTCAGTTACTTTTCGATTTTCATTCCACCTATTCTTTGGACGGTCATCTTATTTTTCCAGCAGCCATGGTAACACTGCTTTTTACCGCCAAGCAGTAAAAATTCCATTTACAAAAGTAATTATTTGATCAGGCAGTTCGGGATCTTATCGAAAGTATATGCAGGCGGCGCTTGTCTTATCCAAATAATGACTTTTTTTTCCGAGTGCGAAATTAGAACTCGCGGAGAATAATCCTTTTACGTGCCGCTCTTTATACGTCCTATCTTAACCGCCCCTAAAGCTCCCATCTCGGTTTATCAATAGCCGCTTTTTGACGATAAGAAGCCCCGATAAAATAAAGCGTTTATAGCGCGGGGCTCGGTCCGGCCGTCAGTCTCGTCGATCAGAAAGCGAAAGAGCGAAGCGCGGGGCGGAAAAACTACTCAGCTGAGTCAATTTCCACTCGGAAACTGGTGGCGCTTGCGCCCGTAATTCAAAAGTCGCAGTTTGACGTACTTCCTCGCGTAAAACAAACGAGCTAGCTCTCTCTCTCTCTCTCTCTCTCTCGCCCCCTCCCCCCTCCAGAAGACAGATGGCTGCGCAGAAAAAAAGGCAGAAGAGAGCCGGGCGCATTTTGATCCGAGATAAGTGCAGCGCATTCTCTCGCGCAAGAACAACGTACGTCGTCGTCGTCGTCGCCGCCTCCACTCTCATTTACTCGGCTTTTTCTTCGGATTACTCCGCCGCCGCCGCCGCCGCTGCTTTTTATTTCGATTTTTATTTTTATTTTACGGAGAGACTGATTCCCGACGATTGAGAGAGAGAGAGAGAGAGAGAGAGAGAGCGCGCGCGCGCACAGGGACATTTGCTCTTCGGCAACTCGGCCCTCGAGACAGAGCGACATTGGATTTGCTCTCTATCAGGAGGGCTGCCCGAAACTACTGAGTAAACTCGCTCGAGAAACGATTGAACCCCTTTTACGTTTAGCAGATAAAAGGCAAAAGCTTTTTTGACGCTCGTTTTAGTTTTTCCCGCTGAAAATGTAACTAACTTTCTTTTAGTCCACTTTTAGAACTTGTAAATATCTGCGATTTCGCAATGAAGACTGTTTTTTTTATTATTGTTTCTTTGTGAAATATTATAAGCACGCTTACTTCCTTATAGCAAATACAAATGTAACTTGAGCCAAGGTAATTCGGGCTTGAGTAGGATTATCCGCTTTTTTCTTCTTCGGTATCGGCGTATAAACGCCGAAATATCCGAGCATAATTCAGTGATTTCTCACTCCCGCCCTTCTCGGCCTCCCCTAACTTAGGCGCGATAACGGTTAGTATAGGGAATTAGAAATGAAAGTTATGGAAACGCGTATATATGTCTATGCGGGAAAAATCCGGGCTTCGGCTCCCCTTCTTCCGTCGGTGTGACTTTCACGCGAAGGATATAAATATATATATATATAACGTGCAAAAAAGTAAGTCGGATGAAAAAATTAGCTCATTGTAATCTTGAGAGATGAGAGTGCCCAGGAGGATCGGGATTTGTAACCGAATGTTAATACCCGGTGCCCTTTAATTAACAGCGAGAAATCTTTTTAATTACAGCCCGGGGCAGGGCTTATTCTTTTATTCCCCATTGTTTACACGTCGACCAAGTATCGGAAAAACGTCAGTCACAAGTTATTTTAATTTTTTTTTTCACCGGTAAAATGCTATTAGGGCCTTTTTTGTAAAAAGAGCCTTGCCTTTAATGCTGCTCTCCTGTTACCGAATCTTATGTATTATCTATTATTATGGTTAAATGGATAAAGGTACCCAAATACATTATATATATGGCTCTCGATTTTTTTGTTGCTTCTGCTTCTTAGCTAATGGTCTATTGAATTTTTAACTATAATTGAAACTGAAAAAGCTGCTTTATTCATTCTACTGTACATTTAGATTAACAAAAATTTAAATTTTTCTTCTTATATAATACTGCCGCAATTATATAAATATAAGCCGTGGCTGCTATATCGATTCAGCCGGTAAAAAATACTAGCCGACTACGCCCCTGCGCTTTTTCCTGTACGCTGTTAATTTCAGAAAAGCTTTTAGGTAAGAGAAATTTACGACGAGACGGACGCTGAAAAACAATGTATAATTCACAGCCAGGCATAAACCAGGAAGAAGGAATCTTGTATCGGGCAGAACGTTCGGCCCGCGGGAAAACTTACGCGAGCGTGCGTCATATTTTTTTGAACGCTCTCGGGGAACTTCAGTTTAAAAAACTCTGCCCCCGCATGGAGAGTTGGATAAAAAAAAATTTCGATTAGCACGAACAATACGTTGAAGGATTACAATGGAACTCGAAATGTAGTGAATGGCGGTCTTGCCGGATTCAACGTTAATCTATTTACTTACATTACCCCAAAATTGCTTGACCTAAAATTTCTAAGGAAACTTAATCGAATATACAAACGATTGTTAACGGTACATAGTGATGCTGATAGAAACGTTAATGACTTTATAATGATTTCAGTTGCTTTTAAACAAATTTGAAAGCAGGAACAAGTCATTATCTGCAGAAACATTGAGAAATAAATTTTTAAACACATTCTCTTAGTTCTTGAAAACTGTTGGCACAAAGTGCCAAAGTTGATCTTGTTTACTTGTCTCTCGGTGACAGATTTGCCCATTTCCGTTCTGGTTTACTTTAAAGTCAAGCGTGTTTTCCAATACTGACGCGCAAATGGCTTACTCAAATTCCGGCAGCTCTCTTTCACGCTAAACGCATCGGCGCCCTCTGGGATTCTCGCCTTGAGTGCTCGAAACGTTCGTAAAAATGCGGCGACGCCCTAATTAATTTTTTAAGCCTACATACCGCACGTCGTACCCTCGTCCCGGCCTCCTCGAAACCGTGAAATCCATCACTCGCAAGGAGGCCGACATGCAAGGAAATTGTGGCAGCGACGCTCGTAAAGTTTCCTCTTCGCATCCGAGTATTTTTCACGCGCGTCCTTTTTTCCCCCCCTTGAAGCTTTGTAAAGTAAGGAGCGCCGTCGAGGAAATGAAAAATTTATAACCAATCTAAGCGATGGCTAATCGAATGGAATTGCACGCATCTGCCGCCAGCTGGGAGAGAATGTCTTTTGTAAAATCCTCCCCAACATCATTTTTCTCCTCGCGTCTTCCTGCAGCCATCTTTCTTTCTGTGTGGCGCAAAGCTATCCTAGTCACGGAAAAGTAATCGGAAAAATAAGCGACTTACATTTAAAAAACGTATTGTTTCATATTTCATTTTAGAGAATAAAGCTACGTGTAATAATTGTAAAAGCGCGTCGTCTTCAGAAATCGATCTGTTCAAAATGTTCCCTCTACTTTTGGTATTCCGAGGCTTGGCGCTTTCGGCCGGGTCGCGGCTGAGCAGGATTCTGGGTAGCCGGCAACTGGTAGTCGGGGAATTTCTGAATTTCCTCCCGCAAAGAATTCGAGCGGGGAAGCTCGGCCAATGACGAACGACGAGCGGCGGCGTCTTCGCGGGAATACAAAGCGCGGCCTCAATACGTCAATCGGCCGTGCGATTCGTATTCACGCCCGATGCGCCGAGTCACGAAATTAAAGTGTCGGCCTTCCAAAGTGGGCTTTAAACGCTCGGTGGGAGTGTCGGGCCTGGGGGGGGGGGCATTTCGTTTGATAGTTGAAAGTCGCTTAAGCCACGGGGTTCTCGTACAGAAAAGACCCGTTAGAGAGTTTTACGGACTTGAGGAGCTGTTCCGGGGCACACCTGCCGCGACGGAAAGTTAATAGTTTTCGATGTACTGGCCGAGTTTGCCCGGGAGCGTTAAAAATGTTTAAAGAATGGCCAAAGTCGAGGGCGTGTTTATTTAAAGGGAAACGGTTCTCCAAGTCTTGCCGAGTCAAAGTGGACAGTTTACACAATTACTATAAAAGCTTTTCTTTCTTCTTTGATTTAAGAATCTTTTTTAAGGCTACCTTTTGATAAAATAATTTTCGCGGAATAATAGTTATTATATTTAAAGGGAAAAATAATTGAATTTTGTTCTAAAATTACTTGAAAAATCAGTTTAACCAATTTTTATCTTTACTTTCGTATTAACATGTTCGGATTATCAGAGTATGTTTCAACATTTTTTTTGCAATTTTCCTTTGTGCTCGATACAGTATAAATTCTTTCAGTCATTTTAAAATTATTTAAATGTAAAGTAATTCGCGATATGCTTTGAGTGCATAAAATACCAATATTGAGCTCTACTTTTCATCCTCTTATAATACAATGATTATGTTTGCATACATCTTTTTATTTTATTTTGGTTCATGACGCATCACTCTTTCGGATACTAGCGATAGGATTAACTATAACAGTCCGTCGGTTTTTAAAACACGTATTTTTTTTCTACATGGTAACTGTGGTCCACGAGTTCGATTCCCGCCACCGCAAAATCCGGTAAACATATATCTATATTTTTTTTTTTTTAGAGATAAATTTCCTATACACCCTCTTACGTAAAATTTATAACTACCAGATTCTTGGATGGTCAATAGGTGTTTTGTGAAATAATAATACACTTTGACCAAGTGAAATTGGCTTGGTTTGCCGACCTCTTCAGGCAAATGACTCAGGGAGGTTCGTTCTTCTTCGACGTTGGTCTGTCTATAGACAGAACTAATACAACGAAACGTTGCCGACCTAATAAAACGATTTCAATTGTTAAAATTGTGTTATTATTTCACGAAAAACCTAATAGCCTTCCAAGAATCTGGAATTTCCAGACTGGACGTGACCAAGTTTACGTATTTTTTAAAAATGTTTTCGGATTCCAACCCGCGCCCTCGAGCAGCTTTGTCTTGCAAAGCAAAGGTCCGGCGTTTACTTTGAAATAAACAAACGGATCCCTGAACCAAGGACCGCTCTTGTGTGTTGTTAATACATTTATTTGTTTTAAATAACGGTATTCTTGCCGACTGAAACAAAGATCATAATTACTTATCCCAAATTTAAACTCGTAGAATACAAATTACAACTGCAAACTACCCCATCAAAGATTCTATTAAGTCTGATTGCAAGTATTCCAACAATGCTGAAAATGTTGAGTGGTTCTGCGTTGTGAATAGCTAATAGTTCAAGTTTCAACGAGGCTTATTTAAGGCTTGAGATTATTGCGCGTGAATAGGAACGAGCGGAAGCGGAGGGAAACACTACGTCTTTTTGAGGGCTGCGGCTTATCTCTCAAACAATCGTCGTACATCCTATTTAAAAGAGAGTTGAATGGTACTCGGCCTACTGTACAGCACAGTTTTTTCGTTTATTCATGGAGCAGAACTTGGAACAATCGTTTTATGCAGCCAAATTTTTTGGAGAAACATACGTCATAAAATATTGTTCTAAACACACGAATTCTTTTATCAGGTTCGTTTCTTCCTATTGTTATATGAAAACACGCATTATTTTGTCGAAGAATTGTAATCTAGGCATTGGATTATAGTTCGCTATACTAGTTTATTATGCACAGTACGCGAAATAATTATAATTTAAACATAATAATTGCTGCGACAATTCTTTTTCACAAGGGATGAATAATTAACCCAATTTACTAAAACTTTTCACGTTAATTAGGCGCTTATCAAAACTATATTTTCAGGGTAAAATTCTTTTACACTTTTAGTTAGAACAATCTAATCAGCATAAATTTTTAAAAGCTTCCTTTCATTTAATTTAGGCGAAAAAGTTGTACCTCGAGAGAGGAGAAAAAGCTGGGAAAAAGTGGCTTAAAACCGCCTTCTAACCTCCGGAAAAAAGGAACTCGGCCCGAAATCCGACGGTTTATACGCTTCCAAGATTATCCAGCATGCCGAGGAAGTCAACAGCCGTTTATACCCCTTTAAACTAGGAAAGTTGGTAAAGATTCGGAAAAAGCGGGGCTCGTGTGGAATAAAGGGAGGGAAAGAAAGGCAAAGCCCTCCTCCGGCGGAGAGCTGTAAAACTGGAAAAATAAACGCGTTATTTAAGGAGGGTTCATTCCCGGAGAATGACATATCGAAAGGAGGGATCGCGAGCAGAGGAAGCGGGCGCCCCGAGAGCGTGAAATCCTCTCGACCGAAGTTAACCCCCCCGTTGAGCTCCGCCAACGGAGACTGTATACGGAGGGGCTTTGTCTGTGTATGGTAAAGCGGAGCTTCGTGGCCTCTTTATTTACGGCGGTTTTCATTAGGCAGGGAAATCACGCAGAGCGCATAAGAGAGCCAGGTTTTGCGTTAATCTCACCTGATGTTGTCCTCGTCGACGAAGAGGACGACGCCTCTCGCGTTCCGCTTCGCGTCCAGGTGCTCGACGATCCGCTCGAAGTCCTCGAGCTTGGCGTTGCGCATGATCTTCTCGCTGACGGCCACGCAGATGTTGTATTCAGCCGACAGCGCGACGAAGCTCGCTATCCCCTAAAGGCCAAAGTGCACTCGTTAGTTCTCGGCCCGCGCTGGGTTACAACTGCACGTGACGGAGGAAGGAAGCGCTCCCTCGATTCCGCTGAATCATTTACTTGGGCTCTCGCAGCTACTTTGCATTTACATGCTAATGCTTAGACTCTACTTTTTTACCCCTCCACTGACACCCTTATTTTGGCCTCTGCATTAGGATCGTTCGAGTTATTTTATTTCTAAATTAGTACATTCAATGTGGATGTCACTATTATTTTTCTTCTTTTAGAATAAAAAAAAAACAATTCTCTTTTCTGAAATAAGATTGAATATCGTCCTATCAAAAAAGATTTGAAAACTGAGTGGATTCAAAATTGGTGGATTCACAATATATATTTTTTAGTATACTTTAATATTGATATAGTATAATGGAAGTACTATTATACAATAATATATAAAGCACTAATATAATACTTCACTATAATAATGGTATAGTTCAACTATAATTCTCTTTCACTGTCTACTATAATTGTTACTGTAGCTCTTTTGCGTAAGGGAAGTTTATTTTAATAAGAAAGTAAAAATACTGTGCAGAAGTTTATTTTCCTGCAATCTTCTCCAAGTAACAATGCATATACGTTAGTTCGTGCACGAAAGTACATGTACTTTTATATAAATCTTGCAGAGTAAAAAATTTTCCGCAAATTTTGAATTAATATTTTTTTTTTCAGCATTGCATATAAATATTTTTCAGAGCAACTGTTTATCTGAAAACGCAAAAAGAAGTTGGATTTTCAGTGTTTGCTGCCAAAACTTCTTACAATGAAAGTTTCTTCAAAAGGATTGAAATGTAATGCTCTTGATTTTAAGAAAAATTAAATTAAAATTTTTAAACAAACCACTTCGAGTTAAAAGATTTTATGAATATAAAAATTCCTTAAAAAATCAAATTTATATTTAAGGTGATTCTTTTGAAAATTTCTATGCACTGCCTGATTTAAAAGAAAACTATTGGATAAGGTCCAAGAATCCAAGCTGATTTGTTTTTACTGTCAGGGAAGCGTACATTTTGAATTTCTGGTTCATCGGGAATGAAAATTCTCTTTCTAAAAAGTATTTTTAAATATTTCAACTTTTTTGTCAACTGTAATAATCAATTCTGTTTGTCGTAAATTTGTTTTTTACGTAATCGAGGAATTTTTAAATAACAAAGATGAAATTCAAGATTTTAATAAGAAGATAGCGATTATTCAAGCTATTAGAAACTCTAAATGAAACTATTGTGATTATATCGGATGCGCAAATTAATCAATCCAAAATTGACTTTCGAGAAAGTTATAATCTTTTGTCTTCAGAACTCCGGAACTTTCTGTAACTATCTTTAACTTCCATGAAAGTAAGGAAGTGATCTATTTTCGTGAAATTAATCTTTAGTCAATTTTAAAACACTTAGGAAGCTTTTGCAAATCACTTCTTGTATAATCCGAAAAGAAACTCCTTTTTTACGCAAAATAATATTTATTACATTTCGATTAAAAACATTTCGATAAAAAAAAAGGAAAATACTAATATTACTTCTTTAAATAAAGTGTGGATGGCATTAAACATCATATAACAATATGCTATATTCAGTGAATTTTTATCGATTGAAAAGCTACCTACTTTTATCTAAAAAAACAATCTAAAAGATATACCATAAGCAACTGTGTAAAAAAAATTTGAAGTTTTTAATAAAAACACCTCATGTTAGGTGTCCAGTAAATAAAACTACTTTATGGAGAAATGAATCGATAACTTTAAAATTTGATTTTCACCTAAAAGTGGCTTTTATTTACTTACTTCAAATTAATTATTCATTTGAACGTACGGGAATGAGGAAGGCAATATTTTTGGTACCACAATTAAGCTTTATATTTCAAAAAAAATAAAAGAAAATACAAGATTTACAAGGCTTATTTATATTATATGCTAACTAGATTTTAAGCAAAAGAACGAAAGGAGATTCGTTGCTCTTCTAAATAGGGTGTCACTTCTTTCGAGAAGGAGGGGAAGGGCGCTTATAGAAACTCACAAAGGATTTTATACAGAAGGCTTAGAATAGAGCAACCTTGCCAACTAAATAGATTCTGATGGGTAGGAATATTGATATCTCTGCATTTGTACTTTAAATTACGCACCTTTCAAGGAATCAAATTACGTTTTTATAAATTACATTCAAATTAAACTTTGAAATTGCATTTGAATGGAATTCTATTAAAAGTTTGTTATAATAATAGAAAAAAATCAGAAAATAATCTTGAATATAATCTAAATATCAACACTGACATTGTAATAGCATCCTTCATAAATTCACGGAAGCGGAAGCAGAAGATATATAACTCATTTTGCGAGGATGGAAGATTTGTGCTCGAACGAATGCATAAATAAATAGATTTTGGGGGACAGAGAAATTCTGAAGTTCTTAGTTAATGTCTTTCTATTCAGGAAAAGTGCCCATTTCGACTTCGTTCTGCGTCAAAGGGCCTTTATTTAGAATTAAATATCAGTAAAGTATGAATTCGGATGAATTCCTTTAACAAAGGGAAACATACGATGTGTTTAAAATAGTTACACCTGTGGATAAATAAAAATTGTCAAATAATGCCTCCTAAATCTAAAAATTTGAGAATAAAAGCAACTTCAATCCTAAATGGTATAAAAAAGAAATTGTAATCGTTATAGAATAGAGACCTATTAATTAATACATTCTGCTGGTATTGGGCAAAGCCTGCAGTACCTTAAAAATTGAATGTGGGCATTAAATGAGCCTAAAAATTCTGCTTGATGTCATTTGATAAAAAATCAACTATATTAAATCAAATTTATCAAAAGAAGAGATTACAAAAATAAATTTTAATTTTTAAATAATGCTTTAAAAAGATTGTCACATTCACAATGCGAAAATGAATATTTAATCTTATCCAGGATAAATGTTTTAAAAAATATGTCTTCTCTTTTTTTTCACAATTTAGTAAATAAATCAACTGAAGGATTGAAACTAAATCCGGTGAAATTGTAGCGCTGATTATAACAGAATAATTAATAAAAAAAGATTTAATATTTAAATCTTTTATTAATAATTAAAATTGCAAGTATAAAATTATACACAATTATAAAAGAATAAAATTAATTGTTTAACCAATAATTTTATAAATCATTAGGAAACCATTGGAAACTTTATTAATAAATTGAAAAAAAAATTATTAAAATTTGGTTTAAAAAAAATTCTGTATAGGCTCGGAAGAATTGAATTAGATTCCGGATAATAATTATTTATGAAAATGTTTGCCGGTATTTATATCATGGATGATATAACCTAATGGATATGAATAATACAAAGCTAACTACATTTGCTCCCGGTACTAATTTATTATTCAAATCTACGTCTATTATATCCGTAAACCTACAACATTTAATTTAATCTTAAATTAACAATATTTGCATATAATAGTCAACAGCGCACAAAATAGATTTAATTATGACGGGCAAAGCTTAAGACAATTATTACAATAAATTCGTCCGAAATCAGAGTTTATAATGAACACCAGCATCAAAATCTTTAAAGAAATACGTACATGCAGATGTAAAAATAAATACAATAATTACAATTTTCATCTGAATTCGTCCGATTAAATTATTTTAGACTAATAAATTATTGAGATAATAGATAATTGCTTTTCAAGCACAAAAGCCAAAGAAGAAGAGGTCGAAGCAGGCTCCCAATAGGCCATACCTAAACAATAATATCATCTCCTGGAACGCCATACAATTAAGTCCCGTCGATTGACGAAAATTTCATAATTTCCCGGGGTAAGATCTTTTAACGAGAAGCAACAGTAACGCGCGACACTAATTATCGAGCTCGCGAAGCACTAGCCAATTAAGCAGAGGTGCACCATGTTGCCGCGCGGAGCGTCTCATTATAGTCAGACCGAAGAGATAATGAGATAATTTCGCGGCCGAGGATTTGCGCTCTGAATGAAAGCCTTGATTGGCGAGATATTTCCTTCCCGCGGCAGTGAGATCGATGGACCAATTACACGACCCTTCAGAGAAGCATCGCGATTTGTCAATATTTAGCGATGAATTTCTGTGTCTATTCCGACTGGTGGCTGCAGGCTTGACCTATTTCTCCCCCGAAAAGGGACGAGGGAACGAAACGACCCGTCGAACGACGATTCCCAATGGCAAGGAACGTGGACGCGCGTCGAAAGGTGAAGATTATTTGAGAGTCGCTTTACGGACAAGCTTCAAGTGAACGTCCAGTGTCGTCGGTCAATTTTTATTGTTAAACCAAGCTGAACGCAAATCAAGTTGGAAAAGACTTATATTGGCTGCAGCTCTTCTTCGGTTTAAGATTTTTTTAGAAGTTTTAGAATTTTAACAACAACCAAGATTAATATTGAAAATAAAAGTTTGAAATAATTTGCAAACATTTTCCAAACTGATAAAGTAATATCTTCTGCGACCTGTTTTGGCTTTGTCCGACTATATTTCTTTTATTCTACTTGAATCTGTCTAGTCAATCAATCAGCTTTTAAACAGGTTGTATTTTAAAAGTGCTTCCATGAGCAAAAAAATTGATTAAAGAATGGAAAAACGAATTTCAAACGAACAGTTTCGTAGGTTGAAAATGCGTTTGTATTAGATCTTGCATATTAAAAAATTTGTCAATAAAAAAGCAAATATTTTAGCCTTTTTTTCCAAATCTTAATCCATTATATTACATATAAATTTTAATAATAATAATTAAAATCATTTCCTTTAGTAAAGTAAATATCAAATTTCGGAGATATATATAAAATTTATAAAAATTAATTCAATTAATAAATGGCAAATAACTGATTGCTTGATTTTAATGGTTCGAATATATAAATAATATATCCTTTATGTCCAAAAGATTTTTAAATGAAAAAAAAAGAAAAAAAAATTATTATAAAACTAAAATAAAGGCAAATGCTATAATAATAATAAGGCCGATGAAGCTATTTTTGAACTTCCAAAAATAAAAACAGAATCATCTTCTTCAATATTTCGACAATTCGTAAGCACAGCATGTTAGATATATCTCATCTCATAAAAATTATTTTTCAATTTTTTCAAGTAGCATTTTCCAATACTTCAATCATCGACATCTCCCTGTCGATCAACGAAATAACCAGCTTAACAGGCTCAGAGTCGAACCTCGATTCTAGCAAAATACATAATAAAAAGTAGTTACAACGAACCCAAGTAAATTAAACAACAATCGCTCGGGCTTGAGAAACAGACGAAAAATCGTTATAGCTCTGAAGCGGGCGACGAAATCCGACATGCGCAGAATCTCTTACCTTCTCCCCGTAGTCGCCCTCGACTGCCACAGTCGAGACGTATTTCCAGCCGAGTCTATGGATGATCTCGACCATAGCCTGGGCCTGGAAATTGTCCGGCGGCACGACTCGGCTGAAGTACTCGAAGCGGCTCTTGTCCGACAGCTCGGTACTCGTCGAGGCGTAGCTTACCTGCGGTATCTGCAATAACGTAAATCGAATTCTCGTATATAAACAGCTGTCGACAGCGCGACCGCCCCTAGCTTTTTGCGTGCGTTTTAATCAAGCTTTAATTGATATCCTGTCAGTCAGATGTAAATTCCGCATTCGAATGGTGGATTATAACGAGCGAAGGATTTCTTTTTAAGATAAAGTTATTTCCACGCAGACACGTTTTCGTAAAATATTTTAACTGAATATTAAGACTCGCTAAACTTTTCGTCGTTTTAAGCGATGAAAAATTATTTGTTAGCTTCTAATTATAAATTTACATTTAACATAATATTTTGTTGCTTCCGATTTTGAGATTTTTCGATTTAAATATGTAAATTTAGGTGTTAACTACATTCTGCACGTTAACGGCGCTGATCAAATAATAATAATAAATAAAATCTCCATAATTGCTGGCAAGCGCAAATAATTTATTATTTCATGCATGAATTCCGGTATTTCGGTTTTCAAAAAAAAATTTACAATAAGGTACTTCGATATTAAACACTCGTAATTATTATGAGAAATTCAAATAATATAAAATGTTAATTCGTTTTTAAGGTAAAACTTTTACAAGCATTAATTTTATTTGAATCTCTTCAGACTTCATTTGCAAAGAATGAAAATACAAGCGATTAATATTATAAGTAAATCCAAATGAAAATAAGTTATTTTATGTTTTCCTCCCTAAATAAAGTCGCCGTCGACAAAGATTGAAGATGCAACCGAAAATAAAAAGCAAGTGGACGAGATTCGAGTTTAGTCAGACGACATTTTCGCATCCCCCAACACATAAATTTTGAGCCGCATGTTCCGCAGGCTGTTCGCCTAAAAATAGACGATATATTATACCCACGCAGTGATGAGCGCAATTACGCAAATATCGAGTGTGCTAATAAGATTACGAAATTGCCCACCTCTTCCCTCACACGCTATTTCATAAAATCCTAGTCGATAGCTTCGATCCAATTCCCATCGGGCGGAAAGCAATTTGCAAAGCATTATATTCCACGTACAGACCGCGTACACGGAAGAGTTCAAACTAAACCCAAAGCCCGGGGAGACGAGAAAAATAATGCATGCATGCAAGCTTCCCCGGCGATGCAAATTCTCAACTCTCGCAGATAAACATAAAAAAAAAAAAAAAAAACTCTACGAAAAGAGTACACACATTTGCACTCGGCATAAGATCGGCGCGTTTATATATCCCTTGCAAATGAGCACATATTGAATTCCGATTCGACAGAATTGTGTATACATACACATTACGCGGACCGCGAGCACGGAATGAAAATGTGCGGCATTTCGAGCGCGGAACAATAGGCAGAACAGTAGACGAGACTCAAAGGACAGGGACGTTTCTTTTCACGATAAAAGTGCCCCGGATGATTCTTGGGCTCTCGAGGGGGAGGGGCACCTTCGCCGTATTCCATAAGTTCTTCTTTTGACACACCGCGACCTCCCTCGACGGGGATGCTGCGGGTTTGGGTGGGTCCGATAACCCTGACGTAAAGTCCGCGAGAGCAAAACGCTTTTCCCGGATCGATTATCGTTTTTTCTCGAGGCGTCTTATTGTAAGCCGTTATTCCGTTTTTATCGAGACTCGCTACGAAGTCTAATGTCACAAAAACTCGGGAAATTAGCCTTTCCGGCTCCCTGCTCGAGATTCTCTGATGCAAAACGGAGCTGCTTTTTAACTCAAATATTTACCTCTATTTATGCTCAACGGAAAAACGTTTTTTACTTGGTACCCAGACTGGTGACTCTGCTCAATGTGAAGAAAAAATATTTATTGAGGTATCATTATTGCTATTTTATAATTAGATTTCCAATTATTTTGTAAAATATTAGAATATTCGAAAAGCGTAATATAACGTCAAATATAGTTTGGGAAGAGTTTTTTTAGGATTTACACGGCACTGTTCATTTGAATATTTTAATCGAGACTGGCAAGTGTCGCCTCGATTCTGTAAATAGCGCCGTGTCTTGAACAATAATAGACCACTAACCGCCACTAACGTTGTGTACATGATAGTATCTCAACTATCAAACCCTGATCAGTCAAGTAAAAATAACTTCCAAAGGGAGTTCATTTCGATTTTTAAATGAAGGTACAATGAAGTATTAACTGATCAGCTGGCTTTTCTATTTTCCGTTAAAATAAAGGTTAAATTTAGAATATTTTACTTTATAGATTTTTCACATTCAAAAGTGTCAACATTGTACTTCAACGCTTGATTATAGTGACATTTTTAATTAATAAAATATCTCTCTCTAGTTTACTGAAAGTCATATACAGACGCAATCCTATTTTTTTTATTTTTTCCATTATTAAATCTGTAAAATTCTAGAATAAAAAATTGATCGGTACAATTTTAATCAGGATTAAATATATATATTTTTTTCTTTTTTTGTTAAAAAAAATTCTTGCAGAAGGTTCGAGTTTAACTTTTAAACAATTTCGAGGATACCAATAAAGAACTTGAGACTCCTTAATTAAACTTCAACGAGTTCTAAAAATTGACGAGCATTTGGGGGCCAGCGCGAATAAATGTGTAATTAACGGTCGACCATGGAAACCGGGAGGGGCATCTAAAGTCCTCACGGAACAGCTGGGAACGTTGATAACCGACGACTGAGGTGGGCTTGGAAAATGAGCGCGGACTCTTTAATTTCAGGCGCACGCGTCGGGAGTCAAAATGCTCGTTTGTTGGCAAGTCGCGAGATTAAAAAAATGTGTAATGCCTCTCAAGCGCGACGCCTTTTTGTCTTGCTGCCTTTGCGAAAAGGCAAACCAAGATATCTTTCACTGTTTTCAATAGTCTTCAAGTATGTAGTTTGAAGCGCGATGCTTATAAGGAAAATGGAAATGAAGTGGTTCTTGAGAATTTGAACATGATATTAATTAAAAACAACGGAAAAAGAAGATAAAGAACAAATATTTTTCAACGTCCGAAGTTGTATTCTTCGAATTTAAGTGTGAAAAAGTAAACGCTAAAACCTGATAGATAAATTTTGTTTGTCGTAAATATTTTATATGTTTATTTATCGCAAGTACTTTAATTTTAGAGATTAAAATTTTGAAATAGCTATAAAAATCGGAAGTTTCATATTCCGACCAATAAAAATCGCACTGCTTATTTTTATCCATCAGTTGGTGTACATAGCATGAAGGAAAAGTCAATATAAATAAGCGATAGTATAGTTACAATCGATGCTTCCCCTACTGCGAATGAATTTGTTTTTCAGAGTTTACAAGATTAAGCTTTTCGAGTGATTTACTCGTGTAATTTTCATCTGAAAATACATTAAACGATGCCAGAAATGCTGAGGGTAATTTTCTTAATCGAATTGCATTAAAAATGGACATTTCTAACTAAGAAAAAGGGGTCATGATCTTGAAGTCTTGAATTTTGACGTTACCTTGCCT
Organism: Ormyrus pomaceus; assembly: GCA_900474385.1. Lineage (NCBI taxonomy): Eukaryota > Metazoa > Arthropoda > Insecta > Hymenoptera > Ormyridae > Ormyrus > Ormyrus pomaceus. The sequence goes on from UCOM01001631.1 coordinate 23,604, forward strand.
GCCAACTGATGCGTGCAAGAAATGAGCTTGCAGGAGAGATTCTTCGCCTACAAGTATTTAATATTCAGTTCTAGGTCAGTTTGCGCTTCACGTCTGGAATGGCGTTATGCGATTTTAAAACTGAGCGTGTTCGTAACGAAAACGAGAATAAAAGCATCCTTCACGCTGGTAAACGAAAAAGCCACATAAAGCCTATCGAACCAATTACCGATAATCTAAAAACAAGCGGAACGAGCGAATTTTATTAGTGAAATCGAGTAGTTCTAAGACAATCCAGTTATGAGCGAGTCTCGGCGGGGATTCGAGAGATGGTAATTCGATGGGAGTGCAGATAGCGGGAGGAGACGGGAAGGGGGAGAGAGAGTCATCGCCCCGACTTTCACGAGCGGCAGCTGACTGGAGATAGGACGACACGGTTTCACTCGTAACTTCCTCCCAAGGCGAGCCGAGCGCCGCAACGCGCTGGATTTTTCAGCTTTAACGGCGTGCAAATTGAGGCCGCCGCCGACATTTGAATAATGTCTCGTTAACCTTTTCGGATGTTTCTTTTCTTGAAGCTTCTTCGACCTGGAATTAATCGAACGGCGCCGCTATGTTAAATGGCCAATCTACTTTTTTTCTTTTACTGAATTTCAAGTCTTTTTCTTGCGGCTTTGCCGCAATTAGCCTGTTAGTTGAAGATCTTGTCAAATTTGAAGCATCGTCAATGAAAGTATGATTCAATTGCGAAAAATATTAAATTTTAGAAATTGATTATCAGCTAATTAAAAATGTCAGCAAAAGGTCGGGGCACGAAAATTAAAGTCAGAAAAACTTTGTTAATGTGCTAACTTCTTTTAATATGAATGTAAACATTACATTAAAATGATTAAAGAATAAAAAAAAACTGAACATAACTAGGGCTCGTCAACCGCGTATGTTTATATAGCTTTATTACATTGATACTTTTATGAAACGTTCTATTACAAAACTTTAAACATCTTAATAACTGCCAATAAATTACAAATAGCTTGCCTTCAATTAATTGAGATGAGTTTTTTCGAGAGAATACGGCCCTCAACGAACTTGAAAAAGCGAACGATTTTCGTCATTGATTAATAAATACCAGCCGAAATTCGGAATTACGCGTTTCTCTCTTTTCCCGTCGTGGCTTTTTCAAAATATAGAAAAATAATTGCGATGCGTGAAAGATGGATGCGATACCTAATTCCAGCTCCGAATATCAAAAGCAATTTGAAATTCAAACCGAGCTGCTGCAACGATGGGCTTCGGTATAGGCATCGATAGGCTTTCTGTACTTTCAACAGACTGTAAAGATTGGCGGCGTTGTGAGCTATTAATGTTTACGGCGAGGCATGAAAATTTGAGCGCTTCTCCTAAACCGACTAATGCTTGGAGAATTGAAGGTCATTAAAACGAATTACACCCCTCGATCCATTTAGCCGTAGAAATCAATTTCGCAAATTGAATTTGATCGGATAGTGCGTTTTGTTATTAAACAATCTGCTAATATTCGTTTCTTTATGTGCATTAACTCTGTCTGTTAGTAGCGAGTAATTATAATTGTAACTTTGGGTTTGCATTATTATTACAGCCCTTGTTATCTCATTCGATACTGATTTCTGTTATATTGACCATTATACATTTCGGACAAATTAGAAGCAATCATCGCATTAAATCTATTTACGGAAAATCTATAATATAAACAAACTTTATGTAAAATGTCTATTTATTATTTATTCATTGATATTCGTTGATTTGTTTACGATACCACATCCAACTTTGATATTTTGACACATAGTTGAACTGAGTAATTCCGACATTCAACGCACGATTTATCTATATATTAATAAATGTATATCACTAAAAACCTTTCGGTTTATATTTAAAATTGCAATAGTTATAATTTTAAATATAATTATCATATTTGACTCAATTTAACAATTTTCTTTTCTTGACGTTTAAAAGTCAAAGGAATTTTTTACCGTACTTTAAACTAATTTGGGACGCAAAATAATTGAAAAATATCTGAAACGTAAAAACTGCCAAGTCTGAGCTCGCCGAAAAAGCCATGGTTCGCGCGCTGAAAGCCGCGACGAAAAAAACATCTCGAGTCGCGGAGCTGCTCGCTCCGCGCGCAGAGTAAATCGAGCTCGCGAGCAGCTCATGAGGCTCTCGCTAAATAGCAGCCGCGTCGCCGAGGGTGTAATTTCATAATTTTTCCTTTCTGTCTCCGTTTGAACGTCGAGTCGGGAACGCGCGGCACGGCGGCAGAACGCCTGCGGAAGAGCCACTCAGCCTCGGGCCTGCAAGTGCTTACTCGACATCTTTCGAGAGAGCGGCGAGGGGAGACGGACGGGGGAGGGCCGAGTCTGCGCTGAAAAGGCCTCGAACGCGCCCCAGACCGGCCGAATGCTTTGCCAACTGTATCGAAATGATCCGCGCGGGAGGATAAAGAGAAATAGAAAACAGGGGCGATATTTCGAGCTCGGCAGGAAAGGGAGCGGCTGCGAAGTGCTCTTGAGGGCGCCGCCTGCCATCTTCGATTTTTAGAAAGCCGGATTCCCGAAGATCGAGAGTCGATCATTTGCTTTGTTTGTGCTTCGCGCGCTTTCGTGTTTTTTTAGCACTTCAACGCTCCTGGGCTTTATGGCCTTTAAAATACTCGTTTCTGCTTTTCGAGAAATATTTTTAATTGGAAAATAAACTATCGACTTCAGAGGAAAATATTTTTTTAATTAAAAATATTGAAAGTTGCCAGTGAACCTGTCTGACTATATTCATAAACATCTACTTGCCATAATTTGCGCCAATATTTGTTTCTCATTAATTAAAAAATCTACCTAATTGCTTTTTAAATTATGTTTCTGCGGAAAATTTAATGTTGTATAAATAAAAACAAATGATACGTAAGGTATTGAGTGCACTATAAAAGCTTAAAATTATATGACTTATTGTAAAAAAGTATTTTCGCTAACAATGAACTCGAAAATATAAATTGCGGATCTTTTAAATGAAATACGCTTTCACGCGCAAATTTTATGCAATATTATCTACTTTATTCATAAAAACTAAATTTTGATAAAATTACTAAAAGTAAATAGATATAATTATTGATAAAATAATTATAATGAAATTATAATTAATACATCAGCTTTCAAACGAAATACGAGGACATAAAATTAGGAAGTACAATCGGAGACAGAAAACGCTCTATATATATTTATCCCTTTGTAACGTAGTGAAACATTTTATTTCGTTATATGATTCTCTCATTCGTCATATAATTAAAAATATAAAAAATTGAAATAAATGTATTTCGTTTTAAATTTCCAATAAATAAATATAATTGATTGCTAAAAATGTGAATATTGAATGTAAATATGGACAGGAGAATGAATGAAAAGTTTTTGTATTCCGGTTGAATGAAAACCTTCAAAACAAGGAGATAATTGAAATATTTAATCAAATCTCGGTACAAAAAAATTTGACTATACGATATATTTTTAAATTGGACTAAAAAGAGACGAGCATCTCTGCGCGAGCGCATTAGATTTTCTTAGCTCTGTGAGGGAAAACAATTAAAATTTACCTTCATTATTTAAGAAGCAGCGGTAAAAAGCGAAATAAATTATTTACACCTTTAAAAAATGTAACGACAATTGACTGTATTTTATCACTATTTTATACTCAAACCAACTTTTAATGAGATTGTAAAGCATTAAAATTCATTCCTAACTGAAAAAAGGCTTCAATTTCCACGACGAGAGCCGCGCTAACTGCGTAATTACCGGCCGGTAATAGATCAAAAATGCAATCTGACGTCCACTCGAGCTTCAAAGCGAAATGAAATTACCGCCACATTAAAGGCAGTCTCCTTACCTTGAAAAGCCGCAAGATGTTGGCGACCATAATGGACACGCCGCTGAACGAGGCGCCAATGACGCCCGTCACCGGCTTGTGTGGATCGTAGATCGGCGACTTGCCGTTCTCGCACTTGTACTCGGTGATGTCCTGAAAGCAGACGAGAGCAAAAAAAAGACTGCCTTAGTATCCAAGGAGATGCGACTCGAAGTCGGGGACAATGGGAAAGGGACTCTCTCATTTCGAATGCGGAACTCGGCGATAACAAGCAGCCATCAGTGTCTTCTGCACAATGAATCGCCCTCCCCCTGAAAACGAACTTCCATTAATTGCCTTCCAGCTTTTCTGCTTTACGGGCTCGATTTTCCCGGCACAATGGACTCTTAAGCGCTGCATTAAGGGCTTAAACAAAACTTCCGGTTTTTAGATTTAGCTCTGATGCATTCTGCTCTGCGGTTCCGTCGTCAATATCTCCACCATTGTCTGGCTGTCAAAGTTTTATGTGGGAAAATTGGAAGCAGGAGCATATTTAGATTCAACTCTTGAAATAGATTAGAGATCGAAAGTTTAAGTGAGTATCTTTCCAAGAGTGTAAATGGAATTTCCTTGCCAACTTCATTTTCAATTCCATCCTTTGAGCCTCTATTTACAAATCATTACCGTAAAATTATTTAAGTTTCTGGAAAAGGCACTTTGTAACTAATAGTGTTCCATTATTTTAATTCTTTGATTAAATTCTGCTCCCTAACCTCCCTGCCAATATTTCATCATTTACACCTTTGATTTTGACGCATTCATATTTCTATATAGCGTTATAAATTTGTAATGAGTTCATTTGAATGAGCTCCATGTCAGTTGTTACATTTCGCGCTATTTGATTGTGATAGTATACTGCATGATTCCCACGTCACAGAGAGCTCCAAGCCTTGTATCATCGAACCGCAGAAGCCGCGAATGATATTCCGACATTTCCGAATGAAACATGATCCACCCGTGAGCTGCGCGCATCATTCCGCGAATGTAATTATATCTAACGCGAAAAAAGCGACCCATCGCCAGTCCATTACTTCTCAGCTTATATCACGTCACTTATCATCAAAACGGGTTAACATGATGATCTCTGTCTGAAACACGAGCACGAGCCCCGGAGCGGCAAAGCACGAAGCGCGCAAATGATACTCCGGCAGTTCAGTTTCGCGCACAACCCGGTCATCGTACATAATGCACGGCCGAGTAATGCAAGTCCAAATAGCACTGGCGGGAAAAACGATCCATCGGCTTGTCAATATCAAAGATAAATGAATTAGAAAAGTCATTTAAGCCGGTAATGAGTAAAACTCGCGCAGGCGCAAGACCTCCCGTCCCCTGGGGGGGGGGGGGGGGGGGGGGGGGCGAAAAAGGCGTTAGCCTGTGAAAATCGATCAATCAGAGAGTGCGATGCCGTGTCAGCGGAGGATATTCTCGAGAGTAGAGAGAGAGAGCTGCCGATACGTGTCTGCGAAAACAAAAAACTGCGTCCGTTATTCCCGACTGTCGTCAATAAAATACGTTTCAGTTATAAGCTACTCTCTCGCTCTACGTACTACCTGCGCTTTCTGCAGTCGTAAGAGCGGATGATGCTCGACGATGGTCTGCGCTGTGCGGTTGTTGACGACACGCGCGGCTTTTCTGCTCGCGGACTGTAAATTCTAATCTGCGAAGGATTCCTGCTTGCTTTGCTTGCTTGCCCTGGAATGCTGGTTTGCCTTCTCTCCAATTAAATTAAAAAGGATCAGCCTCGTTTTTTAGACTTTGCGTTTTTCTTACTCCTGCCTCAGTTGTGGAAGGATTACGGCTCAGAAGTTTCTTTAGCCGACGCTGCGACGCAGAATATTAGATGTAAGTAAATAAACGCACTTTGAGGAGTATCTCCACTTTGAGGAATAATTTATTCCTACCCTTTGAAGGCGACTGTTATGCAAAGGCGAATTTTTTATATGATTTTAATTACTTACAATGTATAAGGGCTCTGCTTAGACTTTGTTTTAAAAATTTTCAGATAATTCAGTAGAAATATCAACGTTTAATCAGACATTTTTAATACTTTCTTCTTTAATTTAAGTACGAAGGTTTTTAAAAACGATCACCAACTGTGAGTCAGAAAAATATTAGTCAAAAATGTTCCAGAAATTCGATTAAGAAAGATGATTTTTCGATTTTTGTAGAAACTATCCTATGTCGAATATCGCAAAAGTCTTTGATAAAATTTGACTGGGCTTCGAAATAATTTCAAATGCAAAATACAGTATTTTACATAATATTCAATGTAGATTATTAAATTGTAAGTGCGAAACTTATAAGCTTTATTCTTAACGGCATTAAGAAAATTTGCCCTGACAAATAATTAAAATAAGTGAAGCAGCGGTGATTTCCTTTTGCGAATAAAGCGAACCGTTCCGCCGAAGGAAATTTGCAGAAGGCATTAATTAAAGAAAGGCCCCGCAAGTCCTTAGAAAGGAAACCGCCTGATTTAAAAAGAAGCTCGCCGGACTACTTTGCTTGAAGCCAAAGAAGCTGGAGCCTCGACTGGAAGAAAGAAGGAAGGAAGGAAGGAAGAAAGGAAGGGAGGAGTGATCAGAGGAAAGGGAAACAACAAAAAATAACGCAATCTCGTAGTGCAGAGGCGGAGAAGCTCGGCAGATGCGAAACTATTCAGGGTCGTTTTCCCTCGGCATTTCTCTCGAGGGCTGCGCCCGTAATAGAAGGTTCATTAAAGCGAAAACTCGCGTGCGGACGGAGGATGAGAGGGCCCAGAAGAAGTGGGCTTAAAGGGGATAGACGGTACGCCGCCGCTCACCTGATTCATGTACGAGCGCACGAACTCCATGCTCTGGTCGAGGGCGTAGGTGTCGCTGCTGCACGAGTCGAGAATTAGGGCGCCTATGGTGGTGTTGGGCAGCAGCTGATCGTCCGCGTTTATCTGGTCCAGGGCGTAGAGCATCGCCTCCAGCCGCTGCACGCCCTTCTCCTCCTTGACGGCACCGCAGGGCGGCAGCCCGGTCGGACCCGGCACCTGACGGACACAAAGCACCCGAACTTCTAACTTCTAATTCACGCGAATCCACTTTTACGAGGCACTCCTCTATTTAAGCCTAAACTTTATCGGGCCAATTTACCCTCGCAAGTTCTTTCATTTGCGATCTAGGCTGCGTAGACAAAATTTCAATCAAAATTATGGTGGTGCCCGTTGAAGCCTTACCTTCACTTTTTAGTCAGAAAAAATGATATTTTTTTTGTTTTAATAATTTGAATTTTAAACACGAGAGAACTTATTACTGCTGGGCCAAGATTAGTATTATCAATTCTGCCTTCTTTCGTCTTATAAAACTCACTGTATAGAAATGCTCGAGAGTTTGGCTCTATTGAAATTTGTTTTTGAACTATTTTAAAAGTGCGCGCACGTTATTTCTCTACTTTATTCAACTGCACGGAAATTTAGGTAACCACGCAAACTAGATGTGCAAAAACTGCTACTGCGAACATAGAATTTTGATAAATCTACATTATTCATAGGAAAAGTGCAAAAATATGCTTCCAGTTATGTAAATGGGAATTTTCGTATTTTTATTTGAATTAAAAACACGAAAATAAATAACAAGAATTTTTCGAGAGTCAACGAGTTTTTCTGATTTCTAGAAATTCACAACAATGTTCTCAAAATTAGACAGTCAAGAAAATGATTCAGTTAAATAACTGTAATGACTGTAAATAACTAAATTTAAGGTTTTTTATTCATTGGATTTCACGGCTTTTCAATAAAATTGCCTTTGAAGTTAAATACAGGTTATTTCTTCGGTGTAGATATATAAGCAAACTTATATAACAAACAAGTTAATATACGTGTTGTCTAGCGCTACTTGTTAATAATCCAACTAGCATAAATGGATAAAGTACTGGCCTTGTAAAGTAGTCTATTATTAGGCTTATTGCAAAACTTTACGTTTATTAGAAACAATAAGCTAAATAAAAACGGTTTTTTTTTATTGTGATTTTAATGCGCAAAAGATTCTTTTTGATATCGCAACAAAAAGGAAAGTATAAAAATACGATTGCATTAAAACAAAGTCCAAAAAAGAATTAGTGCTTTTTTGTAAGCAGATAAATAATTTTGCGAGTTTTTAATATATTATTAAAGCGGTTACTAGAACTTGACCAAAGTCGGAATTAGACAAGAAGTGTATATAATGAATTTGAGACTAATACGGACACGAAAAAATCTTCATTTTTTAAGAGTTAAATCAAATAAAAAATTTCGTACGAAATCTACGCAAAAATCAATACTCGTATAAAGACATTAAAAATTGATTACTATTTTTAATTATACATAATTTTAAATAAACCAAGTAGTTTCAAATTAAAACTCTTTTGTTTCAACTCGCTCAATTGTCGGCACATCATGTCACACACTAAAAAGTAATGTTCGACTTATATAGATTTATAAAAAAAAAAAGAAATTTAAGTGAAAAATTTACAGCAAGAGTAAAATTAAGTTTTTTATTTGCCGAATCGGCTTCACCGCCTAGTTAAAATATTTTAACGTTTCGAGAACGGATATTACAAAAGTTTTGAAAGTTCATCGTTGCAGCTGGAGTTACAGCAGAAATTAGTTTTATGTATTGCTGCAAGAATTCACCGGTTTTCAAAGGCGGAACATCGGCGATAAAAGTCGCGTAAAGAACTTGCGAAACAACGATCCTGATTAATCCCGCGATCGGGCAGCTTGAAACTTAAACTCTTTCGCGCGAACTCGAAGCCAGGCAGCATCCAAAGTTAATCGAGCATTTCTATTTGCCACTCCGAGCAAAAGAATTGAAGTTGTTAACGGTCAGTTAGGCAATTTCGTTGAGGGCTTTCACCGCTTCGTAAACCGGTCTAAAACTACTTGAATTTCTATTAAGGCAGAATAGAAAGTTATAGAGCCGAAGTGCAGAGCTCTCTTGGACATCGCCGCGGGGAGTAAAGCCGATCGATACTCGATTTCTGGCTAACCGTATAAGTACCTGCTCGTGCATCGGGAATATGCCTCCGAAAATGATGTCGCCGACTATGCGGATTAATTTCGAACCGTCCTCGACTCCGTTGTTCCTGTGTACCTGGTAGGGTGCGGCCAAGCTGGCCAGCAGCAGGACAAACGGCGGCAGCAGTCGCCAAGCCATCCTAAATGCCGCTACCGTCCTGGCTCTGTGTTGATGACGCTGATGATAAAACCGTACCCCGGCGCGCTGCAACAGAAAGAAGAGCGCCATTGTTGAACTATATACATCTGCCCCTGTAATTCTCCGACGCAGATCATTATCGTGCTACGGCTATTGTACGGGACTAAATGAGCGTCTAGGCGAGCAAACCTGCCTGCTTTGCTCTCTTTTCTATAACCTGTCGATGCCACGCCGCGGTCTAACGAGCCTCGCTGTCTGCTTTTCGGCTTTCACCGGCCGCTATTGCCGCTCGGCCACTAGGTTTTCATAAAGCTATTAGTGCGAAAGCAGCGGCACCGAGCTATTTTTTCACAAGGGTACTCCTAAAAGTATAGTCGGCGCATTTTTTTCATTTTTTTTTTTTTTTCTTTTAACTCTTCGGCGAAATATTGTACGTGCGATCAGGTGAAATGGCCACTTTTCAAAGTGAACTCTTGAATTAAAAGCTTGACAAAGAAGTTTAATAAATCTGATTAACAATTTTAAGTGCATCTTGCTGTGTAATTATATCCACATTTCTTCAAAAATACGAAAATTGTTTGCATTTTTTCAGTTTTGCTTCAAAATTAAAATTTTATAAATAAAAACATTGTGAAAGGGTGATAACGACTTGTGAATTATACGATCCGTTTTAAGAATAATGAAAAGCTTTTGATCCAATTGTTTTTTGTTGTAAGTGAAAGTGTACACTGAAGTTTATTGAGACTCAAGGAATCGCAAGCTTTTATGCTCCAAAAAGGATGACGCTGAACGAATGATTTTAATTTTATCTTTCAAGTTTAAAATATAAAAATATTTACTTTTTTACATGATAAATTAATATACATCAATCTGCAAAAGTTGAAGTGTAAAATGGTCGTAAGCATTGCTAAACGCGAGCATCGTTAAAATAATCCGCCATTTGCCGTCGGTTCAATAATCGATAAATTTCCAGTATAAGACACTCCGACCGAAACTATAGATCATCCGACATCTTCACGGCAATAACCGGGGAAACAAGTGGCGTTACCTTAAAGAATATTCCAATAAATCAATCCGGAAAGCCACTGGGGAAGTTGAAATAAGAAAAACAGAACAGTGCACTGGCGTATGTTCGAAATTTTTTCTGGAATAGCCATCTCCTACGAAATAATAGTTCGTCAACTACTAATGAAAAGGAATCCGTGGAAATTTATGACAGAACTTTGTGGGAAGATTACCGAACTGTTCGAAGATGAAGCAGCAAGATTAATTTTTCGAGGGAGAAAAAATTAATTGCGACTAGGGCTGCGAACCCTCTTTTCGGCTAATTTAATCGTTTTGGCGATGATAAGAATGAATCTTTCAATGGTTATTTTATCGACATTATTGAATCATTCTCTTTCGTGTTAATCTTATAAATAATTAGTTTGAGGGAAATCAAAACTAGACGTAAAAACTAGCTAATCATAATTTAATTAGAAGCTGTGTTCTTACATTGACAATTAAATAGCACCTTTTTAGCTTTCAATTACTTTTTTTACTAGAAGATTAAAACACATATTTGGTAGCTTAAGTGGCAGTTCCAGTAAAGATCCTACGTTTACGTAGAAAGGAATTTCGTTTATATGATGAGAAATAAAGTTCAGATTGCTTTATAATTCATTCATGACAAATAATGTCTTGCATAATTCAGTTCAAATATTTACTTACAAATACCTTTACAAAGCTGAAAGACGTTTATATTGTTGCATTGAAAACAAATAGAAATGAGAAAATACCTTTGTAGTCCAATCTTAGACAAATGCTCACTTAAATTGTGTTAAATGATTACGTAATTAATTCAATTTTTGCACAATTCTGTATGGATTTTCTTTCGAGTGAAAATAATTTATGTCAAACCCATCCAACCGTTGTGTAAATATTCATTATATGTATTACGTACAAAAATAATTCGTTGAGAAAAATGTGTAATGTTCATATTTCATTCATTTTATAAACATAATAAACCTTCGGAGTTTACGTCTGAATTGCATCGTACAATTTGGTAAAATATGAAATGAATGAATAATGAATTAGAGCACGTAACTCATTATATCGAGCGCGAAAATATCGTGCAAATTTCTCGACACGATCGCATTCTTTTACCTATACGTTCCAATGGAACGAATAACGCTATTTGTCTTCCGTATAGAGACGCCCACAATAAATAAGAATCCCTTTTGATTTTTTTTTTATTCTGAAAATAAGCAAGGCCGAGATCGCTTTTTATATCGAGCGATTTTTTTTCCAAACTACGCCACGTGACAGCTTTATAAAACAGCTGTATAAATCAGGTTTTTTTTTTTATAAAAATACCCTAAAATAAGTTCCAATTTGGTGAGAGAATTATACTATTGTAAAAACTTTCCGGGAAAGTAATTTATATTGTCGTTGGTAAATTTAAATGTTGCATTAGGAAAATAAAAGGAGATAGTGATTTATAGCCAGGCACGGCTTTTGTGCTTGTTTCTACCGTTTTGCTATAAAAAAGAAAAGTTCATTTTACAGTTTATCGTACCATGAAGTAAAATACTCTTTGGAATTACGCCCAGGAACTGTTTCAGTTTAAATTATTGTCGTTTCAGATTACAGATGATTAAAATATATACTAATAAAGTCTCTAAATTAACTACTGTGAGTCATAAATAGAATTTAATTAAATGAACGTTGATGCCAATTATTTGTATTTCAGTGCATTCTTTATGTTCACATGTTTTATGAATGTATTATAAAATAATAAAGTACAGCAGTACTCCAATATAATTTATGTATAATGTATAGGATATATATAGTAAAATGTGCTCATTTTTGGCACAAAGCCACAGTTTCTACAGAGGTAACGTTGTACATATTTATTTACGAAGCCGAGTTCAATAATATGATTTAATTCTAAAATTCGTTCACTCTGCTTGTTTTTCTTCGCGAAATGATGCATCTTAATCTTCAAAAGTCTATTATAATTGAAAGATTAAATAAATTAATTCAATCAATTATTTCTGTTAATTTCGCAATGTGAGTTAATTTCCCAGTAGAATCAAATTTAAAAAAACTTTTCAACGCAGCTTTCTGTAGTATATCATTAGTTATCGCCACTGAACGCGGAGTCTTCTCCCTTTACCAAAAACGTTATCATTTTGAAGCTCGCATCAGCAGGCTTTACAAGCCAGGTAGTCGGATCAAGCCTTATTATTATACCTTGTGGGCCTTTGCGCCTGCGCGCGCTCACTAATTTCGCTTCATTTTACGGATAATTAAGTGCTTAGCTGATGGTAATTGTCGTTGCGCGTCTCGTTACTTCAATCTCGCTTATGTACTTATATTACTGAAATGGAAACTACAGGGGAAAGATAGACGAAAGCAATTTACATTTATCGCCGAGGGCCCCGCTAAATGTTCCCTGCGGAGATTAATAAGAAAAAAGGAAGGCGGAATTAAGATACGTTTTGCTGCTGATCAGCGTGAACCCAGATTGTCTGAGACCGGCGTTACTTCGGGAGCTTTTGTTCAAGGCAGCAAGACCTTTGACTTGTTCGCGCAAAAATGTAAAAACTCGGCGCATTCGACAGGGCAAAAGATTTTAGCCAAGGTTCCATCGGGACGATTGAGTCTTCTCAAAGAGAACTTTTTTTTTTATTTTATTTTACTTGCAGATACTTCCTAAAAATGGAAAAATGTAAAATATTGCATATGTATGCATCTTTTCAGCAGAATTTTTGCAGTAAGCAAAAGAAGAAGCAGAAACGATTCAAAATTTTTATTTCACAACTTTCGTTGGAAAACGCTGTTCAATTCTAACTTGATCAAAGACTACGAATACATCAGTAGAAATATTCGAGTTTGATGCGACGCCAGCGGAACATATCTGCTCCTAAGTGTTAAATGAATTTTGTAACCTATTTACTTAATACTTATTGAATTCTCGATAATAATAGTTTCATATATCGATGAAAAATATACAAGAATTTTTTTACAAAAATAAAATAAAAAAATAATTAAAAATGTGTTACTTATAATTCACATGAATAATATATTTATGATTTATTTATTTATTTATTTATTTTTTAATCTTATTTAACGTCGCTCTATTTATATTGATTTGTAATGCTCAATAGTCACCCCTAGAAAAAATTTGCACATTATATACAAAGTCTTGAAATCATTTTGTTACAAGTGCATTTTATAAGTTTATTGATTACTTTCAAAATTTATTTGAACTTCATTCATTCAGTCATAATAATTCATATTATTCTTTGAATGAAGTTCTTATCAATTAGAGTTCATAAGAGTCGCCGAGCGATGCTACTCAGAAATTCAAATGGTATAACTCTTGGAATAATTACGAGAACTACGTCGATTGACGAAGCAAGAGAAATAAAGCAAAATCGCTCACAGACGGATGAGAAAAATGTTTTAATAAGTAAAAGTCCGGATTATTCGAGCGCGACGTGCGCGAGATCGATTCTTCACATTCCGCAGCCGAAAGGTTCAGTGAACCGCGTCAGGGCTTCATTGCGCATTTTAAGCCATGCCTCATTAACAATTTACCGGCAGCGTATGACGCCGCGTCGGGCGGAAGATTTCGCGCGATAGAAATCACAAGTGCGTCGCCGAGCGAGATTTTAACGAATCGCGTCTTTTCATACGTACAAAATTACAGCTCAAGCATGCTCTTTTAGTTTTCTAGGAGAATTTTTTTTTTCGGGAAAATAAATATGCATGCGTCTTTCAAACCCGCTCGTTATCTTTGGAGTTGAGAATAATATTTTAGGCTAAAAATAAAATTTATATGAAAATAATGGCACATTTCGATTTCAAATTTTGTCATTGAATTGAACTAAATATTGAATTAGAAATGAAGATTTTTGGATATCTTTTACTTCCTCCTAGAGGAAGCATTGTGATAGTAATTTTTGGAGTTGTTCGAAAATACAGTTATAACCGTTTTTT
>UCOM01001632.1:0-37728 GCA_900474385.1 Ormyrus pomaceus
CCCCACCCTCCTCGCCACTTTTTTCTCTCTCTCCGCGCGGTGTAAACACAGTTGTTTCCGGCGGGGAAACGGGGCGCGCATTTCTGGCAGAGAAGGAGGATTTTGCGACTCGAGTTTGCGCGCCGATCGCGAAAAGAGAATTATATATGATAGGGCGACGATCGAGCAACGAAGCGCTCATCCATTATTGTACATATCATGTGCCATAACTCATTTTCCATACTTCGTGTCCAACTTTGTTCCAAGTACCTACTCAACTATAAATACTATAATATAATAAAATAAATCTCGATGTTATTGATAAACACGTTTTCTTCCTTCTTTCTTACCTTTCCTTTTGTAACTTATTTACTTTTTTTACTTCGATTTTCGTTTTTAGTTCGAATAATTAAGCTTTTTTTGTTAACAAGGCTGCTTTTTCTAATGGTTCGAGGAATACCTTTAGTTTCTTTCGATTTATGAATAATTCATCAGTGATATCGGTCTGACGAAAATATAATTAGAAACTAGAAGCTTGAAGGACTAATTTTATGCAGAGTACAGGTTTAATCATTTAAATTATGCTGGAAAATGGATCTTAACGTTTTTATAGCCGTCGGTATAAAAATTGGATTACCGTACAAAAATACAAAGTCTGGATTTCAATTAATAAAAATTAAATTAGAATTTTCCCGGGAAATTGATGAGATTCGTTTCGCCACTTAAATAAATTAAAATTTTAATCAATTAAACCGTCTGAAAGAGACTTCTTAACCGGCGGCGAAATAAAATAGTTCAAATTCCCGCCAGCCATCGGTCTAAACAAAAGCTTCTAGAAAGCGGCGTTGGAAATTTATGTATGCAGGTATAATTATCGTTTACGGAACGAAAATACTTTAAGACCGTTGAAGTATGCAGGAGGATCAGCAACGTGTCGTCTGGTGAGCACATATTTAATAGAATCAAAAATTCATGGGGATGGATCTATTGCAATCGGCAGACATGCTCGCTCTTTAAAATGCAGACGGTTTTTCTTAAAATTTGATCATATCGGAAAATCTGTTTTATGCGTTATTCATATCGCTCTCGTATTTTTACAATTATTTTTTTTATCGGGTTTCAGTCTCGGTCGCCGGCGGCTTTATTCCTGGCTGTTTTGTCGTTATTATTTGCAGTTTACTAATGTCTTTCCTATGTTTAGTGGACTGTTTTGAATAATAAAGAAGAGGATCCGCGTTTGCGGCGAAATTTAGCGTCTGTTGCTTTTGTATTTCAAATCGAATAGAGTAATTACTACTTTAGTTGCTGCTATCTCGTTAAAAGTTGAGCGAACAGAAATTTTGGTGAATCGAGAATTAAAATCCACTTCGACCAGCATGAAATAAAATTATGTACTACTTTGTCAATTAAACGATTCTCTTTTATTAACCTCGTAAGTCAAAAGTCGAAAAGGCGCGATGGCAAACCCACAGGACGCAATGCATAAACCATCAATCTAATCAATCCCCCCGAACAATGCAGCGTTCCGAGCCAAGAACCAGCGCCAAAAGGAAATTTCATCCAATCCGCCGCAAGAAACACAAGCCCGCAGCTAATAAGCGTCGCTGCGTGTACATATAATCAACAGTCTCGGCGTCGCTCGATCGAGATTCCTGATTGAAAAAAGCCGCTTCTCGCGACACGCGCATACACACTGAGAGAGCCAGGCGAGCGTCGGTTAATTGGCGCAGCGGGTAAACAAATGTGCGCGCAGAGCGGAGGGCCTGTTTGCAAAGCGCGCGAGCGAGATTCAGCGTTCGATAGTTGAGCACACAGAGCCGAGCCCCGGACGTTTGCTGGAGCTGCCTGCTCTTTGCCCCCCTCCCCCCCCCACCGCCGCCGCTCTCTCGGGCTAGAGCTACAACACCCCCCGCGTTTTACGCACGCCCGCGTAAGCTAGAGCTAATAGTGATCTAAAGGTGTGCGCCGCGCCATTTTTGTCCTTTTTATAGGATTCTGCTGGTGGAATGATTTAATTAATTTTGCTTGGTAAGCTTTTCGCGCAGTAAGATAATTCTGGCGTTTTTACCGCGACACTGGGGATAGTTAAAAGTTTCCAAATTATACCAATTAAAAAGCAGCGGCCCTCGAACGCAGCTCACCGCGTTCGTTCTTATAGACTGCCCGCAATCCCTCCGTATAACGAGTAATCTCCTTGGCCGGAGCAGCAACAATGCCCGCGTCTCAAGCAAAACAAAGGCCGGAAAGAAAAAGCGAGCCGGTCGCTCCTTGGCTCTCGTTAGCCCGGCAGCGCTCAACATGTGGCGAGCGCTCGCCGCCTTGGGCGCAAGTGCCGGCTGGCTTTTGTGTTACAAATCGTGTTTGCACTATCGTTACCACTTAGAGCGCGCTCGTTTCGGCGCCAATAGCCCGAGGACACTCCTCGCTTCGGCGCTGCGCGATTGCTTTGATTTTCGAGCATGTAATCGCGCCCGCTCAAGGGGCCTTTTTTTTAAGAGGCCTCTCTTTAGCAGACTGCTGATGGGCTGACGGGAGGGGGAGAGATGGGATTCGCTGGGATTTTAATGCGCTCGTGTTTGATCGGTAGGTTGCGAGACAGGTTGATCAATAAATCTGGTTAGTTTTCGAGTCAAGCGATTGTTTTCAGATTAAGCTACTTTTACAGATTTTTTAATTAAAAAGTACAATTTTTGAAAAAAGAACCGAAGGCAAAGCTTCAGTCGAAATCTACATCAAACTGGAGATGTAAGCAACGCATAATGTTTAAATTTAAAGAGCATTTTAAAATATTTGATTACACGAGAATTAACGAGAAAAAGTTTATCTTCGCAACTCGTAACGTTAAAGATGGCTGGCAGACTTTCATTGTACTCAATAATTCACGCAGCCTTGTAATAAAAGCGTTTCCTCCGAAACGTAAGCACAATAATACCCTCTTCCAGCGTGTTTACGTATTCTGCATGAATTACTCCCCGACAGCTTCTGGAAAAGCGTAAAACTTCATCCCCCATCCACTCGGCAAAAACAGCAGTAGCCTTTTATTACTTCGTTCCCAAAAGGCAGGCGGCACTGCGGATGCCTGCATCTCAAAATTCAATTCCATCCCAGCTAGCGTTCGAACAACGACAGTCAGCGCGCAGCAGCGGCAGCGGCAACAACTAAAGCATAAAAACAGTGAATCCAACGGGGCGCTGAGAAACGTCCTCCAGAAAGCTGCAGCCGCATGAATATTGCAGCTCGCTCGAGCGATAAATCAATATTTCATCTTCGCGCATATACGTGTATATACACACGTATATAGGCGGCTGCGAAAAAAAGGCCGAGTCGAAACGCGAGCGAAGCGTTCGCCAAGTGTAAAAGTCGCGGCGGATGTGACACACGAATAGAAAAGGCAAGGATGGAAGGAAGGAAGGAAGGGAGGAAGGAGAGATGCCGACGCCGTGGGGACCGAGAGAACGACGCCTTGAATTATGCATGAAACGGAACACAATCGTCCTGCGCCTTTCCGGTCCTCCGCTTTTCCGCGACGCAGGAGAGAGAGAGAGAGAGAGAGAGAGAAGCTTTTTTCGAGAGAAACGGGAGAGGCTTCCTTTTCGAGAGCAGCTCCGCTGCTGAGAGATATGGATAAAGGATCGCTAATGAGCGGGATTCTTTGCCGAGCGACTAGAAACTTTGATGAGATGATTTTGGATGCTGATTTTTGTCGAGAGGCTTAAATTGCACTGGCGGTTTCGAATATTTAAGTGAACGAGAGCCGGCTGCGTTTTGAAAATGCTGATAATATAATATATAACGTTTAAAAAACTTACAATGCATTATAATATCATAAACAGACATCGGAAGGGTTATATAAAAAGTTTAACATGCACCGCATCGCGCAATTTACATAAACTTTTATTAAATTGGACAATTGGCAAATCGAGGCAAGTTTGTCTTAAAAAAGTTTGCACCCCACAACCTCCGCATTCGAACCGAACAGGGTGTTGCCGTGTTTACCGGTTGCGGTATAACTCACTGACCGCTTCGATTAATAAAAAAATGATCGAGTCAACGATGACGGATGAAGTTTTCCAGCGTCGCGCAACTGCGCATTACGCCCTCCTACCCCGGGGTGAAAAGACGCGGGAGAAAAAAAAAGAAGGGTTCGCGTATCGTGCGCATAAATATAAAGTACGAGCTCCTGTCCGCGTTCAATTGAGTGCAGTGGCACGTCGAGTACCCTACTTAACCCTCGGAGTGTTAATGCCTACGTGCGACTGTTATGAGATTTTTACACTGATTCGAATCTGCCTGCTTTGGATGGATTTTCAAAGCCGATGTGGCTGGTTTGCGCGGAGAATCGAGCGTTAAATTAAGATACTTTTTTTTAGGAAAAACCAACTGAATTATTCAAATAAATAATTCTGATCGGCTTTTTTAAAATTGCAGCTATTATTTACTGTTGCATAAAATAGTAAAATGATGGATTCTTTAAAAGACAAGAATTTACATATTAAAGTAACCTGCAAAATTATAGTTTATTTCCTATTCCGTTGCTTCTATGAATCTATTTGGAATGATTACATCATGACAATACTTAAAGTATAATATTGATAATTAAAATAAGCCTTTCTAAGCCTTCTTCGGGTAAAGAAATATTCAATACAATGTTATAACTTATTGACAATTCAATGGCCGTTTATAGTCTTATATTGATTGCTAACGTTTTTTTCGCTAAAAAAATTATAGAGTATTTCATGCATTAATACACAATACTAATTTTTATTACGAAATATATATACCAGCTTATTGTTGAACCCAAAAAATAATTTTTCATTCGGCTTTCAAAACAAAATGAACGAACGAAACAGTAAAATATGTCAGCAATGCGAAGCAGCAAATGAGCAGTTGCCAGAGAATAAAAAGCCAACTAATGAAGCAATAAACCAAAGCAGCATTCCTCTCGACACCTTAATCCCGGCCTCCGACATTGCCCCGCCTCGAAAAGAAGAAGCCCCGAGTTTAAGAGCCCGAAGAAACGACGGCGGCCGCCCGCTTTATTTCCCGCCCCGTCGCCTTAATAGAAAAATTATGAACTTTTTTTCATCGTCGCCGGAGGGCACTTGGCGCCGCGCGTTTTGTCGCCTAATTATGAAAGATCGCGCCGAGGAGAGCGAGCCGCGAGGCTTTTTAACCTGCCTGCGATTGTCGGGCCGCGGGGGCGGCTTTTTACGTCGCGAGGCTGCCGGCTCTCGGGCTTAATTAAAAACGAAAGGATATTGTTTTTAATTTTCAACTGGGGCCAAGTGCCAAGGAGATTGGGATTCGAGCGGCGGCGAGTCTTTCCGTGATTGTTGGATTAAATATTCAGGGGACGGAGGCGTTGGCAAAGTTTCTTTTCAGGCCAGAGGAGATATTTTCCTGGATTTCCTAATTTTTTACACGCATTTTCGACATTTTCGTGGACAGGCACCTTTTTTTTATTAGCGTGGCGGAGTACAATATTTGGACGATTATACAACGATCCATTCAAAGTACAATTCTTATTCTACCATTTGTGATCCATTGACTCTTTTATATCTTCATAAGATTTTAACCTGATTTCACATGATCCTTGGTAAACCTATAATTCATAAAAGAAACTTGTTACCATCAATAGTCCGAGTAAGACCCGCCAATTTCCCCTCTTCCTTGAAAAACCACACTTCGGGCAAAAACAGCAGCTCGAGTCCGTCGGTTGTTTATCCAAAAACTCTATCGAAACGCTTATGCATATCTCATAGGACAAACCGCGGATCCGCACAAAGAGAAGTAAGTGAAATGCTTGTGTCCTTCACAAAAAGCGCAGCGCTGCATCGGAAAACTTTTACTCCGCCCGATGATGCGTTTGTCTTTTCCCAGGATTCGCCGAGGGAGACGGTTTATTGACTGGGTGCAGCGAAAGATTGAAGTATTATTTTAATAAAATTCGAAAGACGAGAACGAATCGAGGTAGAAAACCACCACTGAAACTTGCCACCTCGCAATAAACACGTATCAAAGCGAGGAACACGGCAAAACAGCTCGAAGAAAAAGCACGACATCAATGGAGAGGGCGAATGATGGAGTATCCGTATTCTTATGCAAGATACTGTCACTGACCAACTCACGGACTCATGAATTATTCAGCCTCGGAACTTTTCTACGGCGATAGTTCCGCTCGAGCTTTCTTCGTTCCACCTTTTTTTTCCTCCTCTCTCTCTCTCTCTCTCTCTGTCGCCTCGATTTTCCTCTTTGTTTTCGTCGGCGCGATGTCCGCCAGACGGGAAAAAATATTATCATCGATTCGCCGCCATTGATTATTGTCATTTGCCGCGCGGAGCCGCTCGTTTGTGTAGCGAATATGCTATTTGTTGAGCATTCGTATTGTTCTTTTATCCGGGGAATTACGCTCTTCTGTGCGAAGCTTGGCTTTCCTATTATTTGGAATGCATTTTTTACGCAGGGCTGCTCTCTTTTGCATGCCGCTTTCTCCTTCTGGAAAGGTTTTTCTTAAAGTAAAAAAATTAACGTGTAGTAGTTTGATATTTGCTATGTAATGATGGAGCATGTTTAAACTAGATGAACAAGTGAATAATTTATTACGAAAATTCTAATAGAATGTTAAAATCGAGTTTGTTAAATATTGTTATTTATACTTATTGACAGTTTTAATGTGAGGTTGGATTGCACGAAGTGTGATTAGATTAGCAGATTGAAACATTCAAAAAGCAGTGACACTAAATCGATATGTTTTATCACTCGTCGACGTGTAATATTAATAAAATTCAATGTTAATTATTCAGGACAATTTGTGTATAGACACATTATTGCATACTACTTACTGAAATCGTCCAAGTTTACCGAATTTTTAAGCGCAATCTATAATTAGTTAAAAGCATAATGTATCGATATTCACGGACCTTTACTGGCATTTAATGTTAGCACAAAAATTAATCTAATAACTTAATGAATATTTACTTGAAACACAAAATTTGTTTAATTTTCCGTGATTTAATTGTTGCTTTTTACAACTAACCCTTAATTCTAAGTAATGAGTGAAAAAAAGTTTTTCAATAAAATCCGTTCCTCGAAAAAGTAGTGGAGAAAATAATTAGTTCTCCCGTCACTGGGCGAAATCCGGCAAATCTTGGAGAAGTCGGCGTCTTCGCTAATCGTCCCTCGGCAAAGGGCTCGAGCTTTCCTGCGATAAAAACAAAAGCTTGTCTCCGCTAATCAAGGCACCTCGCCGCGACTTAATCCGAGCTTAGCTTCGGCAGACTTAAATATTCCTTGTAAACTTTCGCGGCTAAGGTCGGTAGGATTACCGACTGGGCGGCTCTCCGCCAAGACGAAGGGCGCTAATGTTGCCCGGAACAAAACTCCGAGGCGGAGGGCAGAGGCACGACTTAAGCGCTACTTAAGGTAATCGGCGAATTACGGTTGCATGTGTTTTTGGAATTATGCCATCTAGTATGCAGAGTAAAGGGCTTCGAATGCGCATCAAATTTTTAGGACTCTCGCGGGCTCCGCTGCACTGGATTAATTTTGGAGGATTGCACGCGGTGGCTTTGCTTTTCCGAGGGGGAGGAGTTATTGATTTCGACGATTTTTCAATTCAGACAAAAGAGTAAAAAGAGTACCCGAGCTGTGTGCATTTATTTTGAAAGAATTTTTTAAAAGGCAAAGGAAATTACTTTAGATAGATAATTAAGCCCGCTATAGTTTTCAGAGTTAAAATAAAATGACCGTTGCAATAAAGCCTTGAATGTCAGAAAATTTATCTGATCCTCGCGGCCGTCGGAGTCTCCCGTCGTCGCTCACGAGACGCCAGAGGACCGCGGCTCCTCAAAGAAAGAAAAGCGCGCAAACGAGGAAGGCAGAAAAAGAGAACACAAAAGACGGCTCTCGCAAGGAGAATCGCCTCGTAATTAGTAGCGGCGATCCGGACAATGCGGGTACGTGGGGTCGAGGGACACGTCGCGCGGTGCACCCCAGACTCCCGTTGTGTTTACGTCCGGGACACTCTGCCGGAGAAAAATTAACGCCGAGATGGCGACGACTGCTGGGAGAGAGGAGAGCTCTGGATTTTGGAAAGGCTTTATTTTATTTTGCACTACTTGGAAACTATAATAATTGGACGTTCAAATGAGACGTTAGAATTTATCTTACTGCTTCCAAAGCCTATAGGAGAATCAAAGAAATCCAATGCATCATAAATCCGTGGAAATAAAGATATATTTATAGAAAATTTGACTTTGCAGATTAAATTTCCTCCTCCTTGAATAACAAATAATTACCGAAAAATCGAGCCGATTGAAAAAAGATATTTGTCCGCTCCCCGGGAAAAGAATCGGCCGAACGTCACACATGAGGAGCCAGAAGCAGCGAGAGAGAGAGAGAGAGAGAGAGAGAGCTATTGCTCGTGAAGTGTGTATGTTTTGAGAGCGGTATTATATCGAGCATAAAGAGCGGCCTTGTCCCCCGAGGGGGGGTGAAGGCTCGCCGGTGTGCGTGCGTCGGCCCCATCGCGTCGACCCCTCCGTAGCGTTCGGGGGAATTCCCCCCTCTCCCGTCGCTTCCTTTTTGCCATAAGCTCGCGAGCAGGTTGATAATCTGCGCATAATACAAAAACTCCTCGAGCCCCCATTCTTCTCTAAACCACTTGGAATCGCTCGCGCCCCTTCCGCTAAGAGGGTAACGAGCGCCCACCTCGTGGACGAGGGCCAAAGCAACCCCGTCGAAAACCATACCCGGCCGTTATCTGATTAACGCTCCGCGCCGGCTTATACCATCGGCCTGGCTTCGGCGAGGCGCCGCTGCAGTCCTTTTTCCACAATGCGTACTCGTTAACAAATTTATATTAGATCTTGAAGATGTTGATAAAAGTGCAGAAAAACCTCTTGCCGACCTTGCCTTCCTTTGAGAAATATTATTATTTCTTATTTACAATATAGTTCAATTACGTTTAAATATTGTTTATAGATATTTCATGACTTAAAAATCCTCTATTTTAATTTCTGCAGTCAAGCAATATAACATTAAATTGTTGGTATTTTACGTGATTTTAAAAAGTAAAAAGTAGGTTAAACATTAAAATGCAAGGTTAATTGCAGCTTAAACCCATTGAATTTTGTCTCCTTCTTCATTACTCAACTCCGCACAATACTACCTGTTCAATAATAACAGATTTTCACGGGTGAAGCCATTCCGGTCACCCCTCGTATATATGTATATTTGACACGCACGTGTTATTATTCGTCCTCTTTATCTGTCTATCTCTCCATCTCGATCGCACTCGAATTTCGGCCTCGAATGCATCAGCTTACGCTTTCGATTCGAGTGGGGCTCGTAAACGGCAATGCAAAGATACGAGAAGCGAGAACTGAGAATGAATAAGAGAGGAGGCAGGTCTCTTTCTCTCTCGCTCGGTGACGGTACTTACATTACAATCAAAAGGAGGATTAAATTCACGGCGTGGGAAATTTTAAAGTGAAAGGGGGCGCACAAAAATTATAGCCTGCTTTCGAAGGGAAACCATTATTGCGCGAAATTGCAGCTTGGGCCGTTTATCGAACGAGCGATTTAAGCGAGTATTATAGGATAACGAATGTAGTGTTGACGTGGAAATTGCGGTCGGCTGAACATTTTATTATTTACGCTTTGAAAATAAAAGCCGGGAAATTCGTGAGATTTCAGCAGGTTGCACCGGGAGGGCGGACAAGTTTTATAATCGCCTAATAATTAGGCCTCAGAGAGGGCAAGGTGAAAAATATGCTCGATCCATTACCCCGGCCCGGCAAAGAAGCGGCTAGATTTGACAGCAAACGGGCGGAGGTCGAGAGACTGGCATTTACACGTCCTGCCGAGAAAAAGTGAGAAATCGGCACTCCGACCGCAGGGCCGGCCGCGGCTTGGGTCCCGCGTCACCTGGACGAGCAGTCGATTGCTTATAAAATTCTGAGCAGTCGCCCGGCTGTATCGGTCAAAGCCTGACCCGACTGCCTGCTCAAAGATTAACGCGCCCCGCCGAGGGGCAGGCGTCTAAGCGCGAGCTTCTTTTACCGGCGTTGACGTGCCATTAGGAAGTCGGCCTTTTTTTTCCACCGCCGATCGCAAAGAGACAGGCCGCCGCTGCCGCCGCTGCTGCCGCTGCTACTGAGCTCAATTGACTTTGACCAACTTTCCTGCCGCCGCCGCCGCCGCCGCCGCGGTTTTCTTTCGACTGATGCCGTGCTTGCGGTTAAGACGGGATTGGGTTAGGAGGTGATGCAGGGCTTAATTATTTCTGCAGGGATTTTCATTGAGAGATAATCAGTTTTTTAATTGAAAAATAAGCACTGCTTTAAAAACTTTCCCTGTTTTCCGTCTCTTTTTTGTCAATGGCGCATCTTTACACTTTTGAGGTTCTTATGAGAAGAGCGCGTTTGTGTTTATCTTGCTAAACGTCCGCATACGTCCGGTTTGCTTTTTACACTCCCTTCCACTTGTTGTTGGAACTAGTTTGAACTGACATATCTTGCGCTGAATATTTTAACGTTTGATATACCTAATAAATCGCTTCTAATTAATTTAAAAAATGCAGCTGGGTATATATTTAGAATGTCGAAATATTAAAGTTAATATATCCGTTCGCGGAATCGATTCCTATCATGTAAAAAACCTGTCCAGTGTCACTCTTAAAATTAATACGATTATTCCCTCGAAAATACCAGCTGGCGCATGAAAAATTCGACGCGGCAGATTTTTTCCACTCGAATATCTTTTTCAAAGAATAAATCCGCTCGCGCTGCAGACTGAATTTCGGCCGAGATATGGGAAATGCGCGTAATCGCCTTAATATCCACTAATGACCGCAGCGAGAGAGAGAGAGAGAGAGAGAGAGAGACAGATAGAGCCGAGGCTTAATGCGAGTGCATTTTCATTTTCGCGCTAATATGATGCACGAGTGCATCAACTGGATAATGCAGGCTAAATTCGTTGTTAAGAGGGAGGCTCTTGGCTTCGTAAAATCGACGCGCGAATGGCAGAGAGGTAAATTCAACTGCCGGCTGGTCGCGCGAATGGAAGATCAGACGGAAAGCGGGAAACTGACTCTTTTCTGAGAGAATGAGCAGTTTAGCGGAGTTTAGCATTAGTTTCCGGGATGAGATTTGAAGAGGAGGGACAATGGGAATTGGTTAATTTTAAATGGGCTTCTGCAGGAGAGAATGAGATGAGTTCTGCTTGGAAACGGGAAAAGAATGGCAAGTGTTGTGGCTGGATTATAAAGTTTGTATTTTCTTACTATATTACAAAGCTAAATATATTATTCGGATTTTACGGATAGAATAAGTTAGCAATTTTTTAAACGACCTTTTAAATTAGTACTTCATCATGGTGCAATGTTGAAATTATATCAACAATAATAATAGAAGAACAGCGACACACCATTTGACGTATCTTAATTAGGTAGATTACGGACAGCTCGACGTTGATGGCTTTCGTGCCGCTGTAACGACGTGCGTTCGCGTACCTCATGTCTAATTCCAAGCTATTTGCGCAAGCCTGAATTTCCACGTTGTATAGTCAGAACAACAAGGATTATTTCACGATTCCTAATTTTAGCAAAGCTTCTGCGTTAGCTTTTTGATAATTGGTAAAAGGGAACTCCCAAAGACCCAATATAAATTCCGATTCGAAAGATTAAGCACAAAAATCCTAATATCTTCGCGTCCCTAAAATCTTTCGCTCAAACGGCAGGAGCCGCTAAAAAATGCATATTCCTCAGATCCACTTTCATTTTCCATCGGACCGGTTCGTCTTACCTAAGCACAAAGCCAACAATAAAATCTCCGCCTCCGGCCGATGCAAAGGAATACAAGCGCCGCCTCCTCTCGCAAAGAGGGCGCACTTTGCGCCGTACACAATCCCGCGAAGAAAAAGGGTTTACGATATACACTTTATACTCGCGGAAAAGCAGCCGAAACCGGAAGCTCGGCGACGCAAACAATCTCTCTTTCTCTCTCTCAGCGAGCACAATGGACTTTTGTGAAGAGCCGCCGTCAATTATTAAGGCGGCGTATCGGCGCGCTCTCCTTTAGCGTAGCGGGCTTCCTAAGAACGGAGGGGATTTCCAAAGGAATACATTAGGGACGCCGAGCTCTGCTGGGTAATAACGTTACGTGTACGAGTACTTGCATCTACGTGTGCTAAACGCGGCTCTTTCGGTAGTCGAGCCAAGGTATGCGGGAATGCTTGGGCTTTATGGGGGGGTTTTAGCGCCGATTATAGACAAAAATTTTTTGAACTTTGGGAGAGCTGGCTGCGAATCGCGACGCTGAGGAGAGAGTTGGGTTAACGAGCTTCGTTCGATGCCTGGGGGAGTAGGGACGTGTTTATTGGAGAAAGGAGTACTTTTCGGGTTATTTAGTCTGTTTAGCTGAAGGTACACCGAATAAAATTGATTTTTTTACTACTTTTTTATAATAAGTCCTTAGAATAAAGCTTTCATTGATGGAATTATTCATTATCAATTATTGTTCTTATTAGTCAGGTAAACTAGTAATAAAAATGGATAACATTTATATACAAAGAGTAAAAAGCAGAGTTTGACTTAATCAAAGTGGAAAACAATTTTGAGAAATAATGAAGCTGCATATTTGCAGATGCACCCAAAGCAGCCAGACGTCTATTAATTTAATAGTCTATCGTATTATTACGGCTAAAGTTGTCAGAGCCAAAAACGGAATGACGCGCGCAGCTACCAAAATAATCAGTCGGGAAACTTTGCAGACTGTTGCTGTAAGGTATAAAGGAGCAAAGAAATTGTCTTGTCTATAAATATTTCTATTTGCTCAGCTTCGGTTCGGTTTTACTCAAATAGCTCAATGTAAAATTGGCAGCCTGCAATCGGCCCCTAAATTGCAGCTCGGAAAAAAAAAGAGCGAATCGCGCCAATCGTTAGGAGCTCGTAAGCATTTGACTTGGACGCGTGAAAGGCAAAAGCCGATTAGCCGGGGAAGGTATAACGTATACATCGGCTGTATTAGATATTAATACGGGCTTCGAATCCGCTTTTTTCCGCTCACCTGTTCGGCGCCGGGGAAGAGGGGAGAAAGGAGCCGGGTTTTTAAGAATGTTTTTTTAATGCTAATCTTCGCAGCCGTTCAAACATAATGCATCGTTAACTTTGACGCTCGACAATACGAGGATTTGAGGGCCGAGCCTTTATTACCCATAATCGCATCAGAGCCCGAGAGCGAGCATTGTAAAAATAAGCGAAATCGTTCACGCGCGAAAAGCTGATATTATTTGCTCGTCAGTTTTTATTGGGCTTTAACGTTTTACGGAGGTGTTCCTTGTAGGTCATAGTTTAATAACTAGTTTTCCTTATTTTTTAATTATTCTACTCGTATAATCTGTAAACAGTCTAGCTCAGTTAGCTTCTTGAAGCAACTATAATCGTATTAATATAACGATACTACACTGAGAAAAAAATCTTGTTGAAACAACAGCATTTGCTGTTAATTATATCCAATAGAATTTTCGGTTAATTTGACAGAATTTCGGTTAATTTCACAGAATTTTCGATTAATTTGACGGAGTTTGTGTTAAGTCAACAGACTTTCTGTTAAATTAATAAAGTTTCTGTTAAATCTATAAATTTTCTGTCAAATCAACATAAATTCTGTCAAATCAACCGAAAATTCTGTTGGATATAATTAACTGCAAATGCAGTTGTTTCAGCAAGATTTTTTTCTCAGTGTATAAAGGTGGTACTAATGCACCTTTAATTCAATAAAATGAAACTATTTGTCACATATACGAGAATAAATCTAAGTTCCCCCAATAAAATGCCGAAATAAGAAGCGTCAACGAACGCCTAATTACGCGAGCGAAACTTGCCAGCAGCATCAGAGAAGGGAAAATTGTGAGGAAATGAAAGCAGCGGCGCAAGAAAGGTCGGTATAGCTCGGCCGGCTGCAAAACAAAGCTCTCGGCCGCTCGAAAAAAAGGAAGCGCCCGGCTCGGCTCGGCGCGAGAGAGGGTTGTGTTGATACAGGCAGGTTGAAGGGCGGCAAAGCGACCGAGGCGAGGCGAGACGGAGGAGGGGGTCGTGGAATTGCGCCCGAGAGGGAGCGCACAAAGCCCGCTAATGGATGTCCACTCCCCGCCAAAGATACCTCCACCTATTTTCCGTGCCACCCCCCCCGGCAGAGCGACAGAGAGATAGAGAGAGGACATAATCCAGCCGGAGAGGCCCGTGTCTACGCAAGCGCGCGTACCTTTGAGACCCCCTCCCCCTGTCCCTCAGGTGTGCGTGCGAGTGCGCAGAGATTCAAATGACAGCCGGCCCGGAAAAAGAGGAGCGCCCGCTCGAAAAATTAGAGGGACGCGGAATTTTGCGGCTGGAGGGTCTTATTTTAATTTCCAGTGGCTCCGAGCCCCGGGGGTCGCTACTTTCGAATCAGTTATTATTTATTTTTTAGCCTCTCAGTTCCTCGTACACTTTAATCTTCCCAAAATATAATGATGAATTATCTGTCGGTTATTGGAAATACAATATTTCGGTTATATGGTTTAAAGATATTCAACTTTCTTAATTGATGCAAACAGGCAAAATTTAAATCGTTCTGCACGAAAGTGTAAAGTAAGCATTATTTAATTCGACAGACTTAATGTCATGACTTGTCTATTTTAAATCAATAAACTGTGCTAAACAATTTAAATAAGAATAGTTGAGTATGTCGGCAGTAAACGAAGATCAGAATAGAAGTTTACTTTTACTGTCCTAAAATAAAGCTTGTCACAAATAAGGTAACGAATAACGTTTCTTAAAATCGTTACAATTTAAACTAAAGATTCTAGTTTAATTCATTTTCCATATTATATACATAAAATTGAATAATTTTACTTTAACGGTAAAGAAAGCGTTTCTGGCCGGTATTATAATCATACTATGTTGCTCGTACAGAATTGCTTGCTCTCTTTTAAGTAAAGGTTTATCACCAGGAAAGGATATATATTTACAGAAAGAACCAGCTGTTAAGCTGACAATATTTAAAAGTAAAAAAACCGAAATGGTCTGACCAAAGGTTGTCTTGATCCACTCAGCGCCCTCTTATCGAAAATATTCCGCAAGACGTTTCCATCTGAGCAGGCATTAATCGCGTCGCCGGCAACTATCCTCCTTACAGCAATCCGACGTCATCCCATTAGCAGGCATCACCGAGTAAAAGAGCAGCAGAGTCCGAGCGTCGCCTTACGGCAGGACTCGGATCGTCTCGAATTACAAAGGGTATCGGAAACGGATTTAGCCGCTCTCTCTCTCCTCGGCGCTAATGCCTCGGGAAATCGGCCTTTTA
Source organism: Ormyrus pomaceus (assembly GCA_900474385.1). Taxonomy (NCBI): domain Eukaryota; kingdom Metazoa; phylum Arthropoda; class Insecta; order Hymenoptera; family Ormyridae; genus Ormyrus; species Ormyrus pomaceus. The sequence goes on from UCOM01001632.1 coordinate 15,324, forward strand.
TATCATCCGGCATAAAAGCGCCCGTAACCTAAGCCTGAAATTCCCTGCAGTGCTGCGCAGGCCCGAGAGAGATAATGCAGTTACCCCGTACGTTCGGCCCCGGGTATTACGGCCGGCTGTGAAGGAGGAGCCGAGCGAGAGCGAGATAATTGCGTGTGCTAGAAGCTTTTTAAAAAGCGGGATGCTTCAGTTGACTTTTACGGGCCCCGTGCTCGTTCTTCTTTTCAACTTAACGATAAAGAATGATGCTGCTGCTGCTGGCTGATGATTCGACGTGGAAAATACCATTTTATTAGTTTCGAATTAATGGATTTCAATCTTACTGTTTTGGTCTATTGAATCATGTACGAGTTACAAGGGCGATTCAAGAATAATTTACAAACAGTCCTTATTACTAAATAATTCAATCGATTAAGTATTTAAAATAATTATTATTCGAATAATCTTTGAACTTAAGTAAGAATTGCATGTAGAACTAAATGTACTACAGGATAAACAGTAGTATTTAATTATGGCTGGAAAATGATGGGATATTATCAGCGGCTCAACTATAGTATATAAATAAGCGACCACTAATAATACTCCCCGCTAACATTATGGATTTCTGCGTAATTGTTTATTTATAGGCCCATAAGAGCCGAGAAAGTGCGCGAAAGCAACTGAAAACTGTACAACGGTAAGGCAGCCCCGGAAAAAGGCCCGCGTCGGCGTCGACGCGGGTCCAATTAAGACTCATCCGTTGGCTAAAGACTCGGGCAACTTCTTGACGGCTTTCCTCTTTTCTCATAGAGCTCGAAACTCGGGTGTGATTCGCGATCGGCTGCATTAATCAGGAGAAATGCGACAGAAGCGAGCGAGAGGAAAAGCAGCAGCAGCAGCAGCAGCGGCGGAAGGGGGTAGGGAAGATGAGCGGTAACGATATTGCGTGACAGTGCCCCTCTAAATATTCAGTGCGCGAGAGCTGCTGCTGCTGCTGCTGCTGCTGCGTTCTATCTCTCTCTCTCTCTCTCTCTCGAAAACTTGGCAGCTTTATCTCGGCATTGCTCGAAAATTTATTCATATATAATGAAGCGCTGAATAATGGAGGAGCTTAACCCCTTGTTCCGAGCGAGCCTATCTGGCTCTCTCGCGGAGCCGGCGACGTGACTGCTGGGCACGCGGCGAGATGGAGATTTTCCGGCGTCGATGAGGGGCCAGGGAGGACGCAAAGAAGGTAGACAAGCTGCCTCAAACTTTTTTGGGACAGAGATGCCCGACGAGGAGAATCGCTCTTTATTTCCGATTAATTATGGACATCCGCTGCTAAGCTAAGGTGGCAAGGGGCTTGGCAATTATAACCTGATAAAGGTTCGAACCTTTCTTTATTTCTATTTAAAGAAATTATTTTGAAAACTGCTTTCTATGTTACTCTAATCGTGTTAGCTGCATGCAAATGTTAAAATCGAAAAAAATCCGTTAAATTGACCGACGATATCGCGACACTTACTTCCGATAACATTCCGACGAATGAAGAAAGAAAAATATCCCTTGGTACAACTGTACCCTGGCCTGCAGCGATCCATCGTCAGTGATCCGAGGCGCCGGAAGCGGGCCGCGCGGCATCTCCTTGGAATGGCGCGAGGGGCCGGGAAATTAAGCGCCGAGCCCTATTTGATTATTACCCTTTTAATCTGCGAGCTCTGCACGTATAACGCTGCGCGCGCAATGGCTGGGCGTGGTTCCGCCACTTTTGCGTCGGTGTATGTACATCCGGACCGGGAGGGACTCGAGCCCGCACAATGGGAGAAAAAGCAGAGGCGATTTTCACTGCGGAGTTTTGCTTTTTTCTGCGCGCTGGGGAATTAGGAGGATGTTTTGGATTGGCGGGTAGATTAAGTGGGATTTCAAGTTATGAGGAAGTTTGTTGAAGAGACTTATTTTAAGAACACGTTCTATAAGTGCTTGTAGATTTAATGATTGTAAAAGCTTTTTTCTGGGTTATATAAAGGTTTTTATAATGTCTGGAAACGAGTTTTAGATTTTTCTTGCTAAATTTTTTTTACTTTAATAAACTAAATTTAAATGTACAATGGGTTTATTTTTATCGTCGAAGAAATATTATTGGTTAAATATTTAAAATAAATTTTGCTGTAACTTTAGAGTAACTAAGTTTGGGAGTCTAGGTTAAAATGTTTAGCTTTAAATTCGATCGCAGCTGAAGGGTTTTATAAATGATTCAGTTTTGCTGCAAACGTTGAATTTATTGTCAACAAGCACTGTTGAATTAGAAATTACAAAAGTAATTTTTGGAAAAACTATTAAGTAAGCAACAAATTCCAGTAAAGTAGTTGTTGATTTCGTAAAAAGCATCACCAGTATTAATAAATGTATCATTTATTTACTATTTTTGTCCGTTCATTTATTCATAGTTCGAAAAAAGCGGTTTAAATAGTTATCCCATTGAACCAGTTTAGTCAAATAAAAAGGTCAACTATCAGATTGTTAGGGATATATTTATCATATAGATTTCGACTTATGAATTATCAATAATTTTATTATCCTATTGAAAGAAAGGTGAGAATGTATTAATCCTGTAACCTGTTTAAATATGCTCTTATTTAACGGTTATCGCATTTTACTTAGTCTATAATTAATTGAATGTCTCGACGTGATAATTGGATCAGCTGAGGTTCTCATGCAAGCATTTGCTTTTCTTGTGAATTTTTTCAGTTTTTAATACTTTGCAATTTCAACTTTTAATAGAAATTGTGTTTAATGTTTATTGCAATTAACTTAGTTTTACTTTTAGTTATAATTTTGAACATAAATAATTTAGATATTTTTTTAAAAATTTTCAAATAGCTTGAAGTTTCTTCGTAGTATACTTTATTTATAAATTATAAGTGCACGAACTAAATATATACTTTTCGTTAATTTGTGCAATAATTTTTTACTATACCTACAATTATAGTATTTTAAAACTTTTTAAATAAATCGCACTTGGACTCTTTAGTTGAAATAAAATTTTAATTACAAGTGTGTTGGCCAAACCTCGCGGAAGTTGATAAAGCGATTTATTTTTACGCATCGCTAATTTAGAATGCTCTTCTCTCACTTCACAAGACTTACGTATTAAGGGTTGTCGGAGTTTCTAACAGGCAAAATAACCCAATTCACCTACATCCCAACAGTAATCCCTCCTCGACGCATTAGCCTCCCCCCCGTTGATTCCCCAATCGTTAAATCCCCGAGCATCTGAAAGGAAAAATCGCATGCAAATCCCTGGACGTCGCTCGGACCTCCAGGAAGACGTGGAAAAAAGCAGCAACCGTCCGCCGCGCCGCTTAAGCGAGCAGCCTGCGTCGCCGCTGCTCGGGCTCTCCTTTATTCATAAGGCATTACAGGCGCGGGAGCTAATTATAATTTATATCACGGCGGCGTCACATCGACGCCGGCTGAGAGCTAGCAGCGAGAATCACTTAGGATTATGAGCCTTAAAAAGGCACCTGCCCGAGAGAGGCGCCGGGAGAGAGGCCTGCTTAGTTCACTGCCGATGGACTGCACTCGATTACCTTCGGCGCCGCTGGATTTTTCCTGCCGGCTGGGATCTTTATTTGCTCGAGCGGCTTTACGAGCTTAAACAGATTTTTCTTGCAAAGCCTGGCTTATTAATCGACAGGTTTGTCGCGTGCTGAGAAGCATATTATATGATGGTAAACGCGAAAGATCTTAAATATACCGTTATTAATTTCGTGAAGATGCAAGCAAGTACATTATATTGATCTATAGACATAAATACTTTTAAAATCCGGCAGGTATCGAAGAAATAAAAGGTAAGCAATTTGCGTATAAAACCGGACTGCCGCTCGTCGACTTTCGTCCGTCGGGTCTGATAAAAATCAGTCTCCGGCACTAAGCATCATTCGGCTAAATAAAGAGAAGGGCCTCGAAGCTCGGGGAAGAGCAGTCGGCTCGGCAGACACATCGCGGGGCTTGTACGGGCAATCAGCGGTTTTTCCTCCGCTGGCTGTCATTCAGTCAGCCGGGCGGAAGGACAGGAACGGCTTGCGGTTCGCCGGCTTCGGGCATTATTCATTATGCAACTCGCAACACGCCGTCACCTGCCCCGCCGCGGCTCTTCCGAGTCGCCAAGCGCGGAGAGAGCACTGGCAAAATAATAACGGAAAAAGCCGAAAGTCGAGTGCGCCCGGGATCGAAGGGGGGAGGCTCTTCGAGTTCGCTTATTTCTAACGACTCGTAAATATTGCATGTTATTGGGTATTAAAAAATTAAAGGCAAACAATTAATTAACTGCTCGATCTCGAAATTAATTTAGCATTTTTACAATGAATAACGCGACAGCCCAGCCGTCCAGAGATTTAACTCGATGAAGCAAGAAAGAAGATCGAAGCAAAAAGAGAGCCGTCGAGTTAGCGTTTCCCTTATAGGTATATCGATTCGACGCGGCGACCTCGCGCCGCTGTTATAGACACGGTCAAGCGAGAGAGAGAGAGAGAGAGAGAGAGAGAGAGAGAGAGGACGATTTTCAGTCTCCGTCTTTCTCAGGCTTATCCGCAAGCCGGGCTTTTCGATCGACGCCGCCCGGCTGGGGAATCGGAAACTACTTTAAAGTAATTAGAGGATTGTCAACTCATCCCGGGGAGAGAGACGTCTGTTCCTATTAGGGAACGGAGCCTCTGCTCAAGTGGGATCATTCTCGAGACCCTGTCGCGCGCACCCTTTCGATCTCTCTCGAGTGATATCGGCGCCGGGCTTTTTTCCCGCCGGCAGAGAGGAGAGAATGGGGCGCTTTTGCGGCGCTTCTTGATGCTTTTTGCGGGAATTACCGAGCGACCGAGCCGAGCAAAATATTCAAGGGACTAATGCTGCATGCACTTTTTCCTTTATTTAGAGTTTAATTTTAACATTTTTTCTTGCTCCCTCGCCAATTGCTTTCTACAAACTTTGAATTTTTGCTAGCATGCTTTACATGAAATTTTAGTAATTCGTATATTATTTTTTGTTTAAGGTAAAGCGACGGGGAAGATGTCATACTTAAAGAAAACAGTGAAATAAATATTTCAAAAATTAATGAAATAACATTTTTCTAACTGAAATGCACAAAGAATACAATAAACTAATAAATACATAAAAATTCTTTGAAAAAAAATTCTATTAATTGACAATTAATAATAATTGAAATTTATGACGCGAAAGTGGCATCTTCCCCACCGGTGCGGTGCATACTTACAAACAAGATTTAACTTTAACTTTAACAAGGTTATTTTCTTACCTTTTAATGGCGATGGTTAAAGTTTATTAAACGATCTAATTTACGTCTTTTTTTGTCTTAACGATATTACAAACCAAGCTTGAAGAATGACGTTTCAATTTGTTGCAAATTTTAAATCGAGAGCCACTAGCTTCGACGCTGCTCGAAAAGAAACTGATAATGATGCTAAAATCCTGAAATATTTAGGCGACTGAATGAAAAAATTATAATAAACACACCAACCAAGCTAGCACTTGTTGCGATTTGTTCATAGAAACAAAGAAAATCTTGCGTTGTGGCGTCTTTCCCCGCTTTACCTTATCCATTAAATGTAGGGAACAATTAATGGCTAATGATAGTTGTCAAAAGAAGAATAATAACCGTACTTACACGTCGATAATAAATTCTTGAGTAGTTATTATTACTTACGTATTTAGTATGCAACACTGTCGCCAAACAGCGCGTGGAAAGCCGAGGCAAAGTTACGTCAGAACAGCGGCTCGAAGTTTATAATCCGGGGATTACAATTAATTATTATTTATGGCTCGCAAGTAGTTCTGATTGTCGACGGCGCGAGGCATCAACTTTTCGAATTAAAAAGCACCGCTGAAATTGGCAAAAAGTATGTCGGGCGAGCATTAATTTTGAGATTCGATTTCAAGCGTATTGTGATAACGCTGCTCCTCCCCTGGGTAATTCAAATCCTGTCTAATCTCTCAAATTGCTCGACATGCTGGAAATTAGTTTAATTCATTACGGGCAATCGGGGCTAGTTTTTAGAGAGATAAGCGCCGTAATTGAAAAGAGATGATATAAAAATTTAATTAAATTTCACAATATTGCAGCGATATTTTCCAATACACCTTTAACATTACAAATTTCATGCATTTTAATAAGTATGCTTAATTTCAGCTGCAAATTCCATTACGTGGAAACTTAAATCTTTTCTTCTCGTACAAATATGTTTATTTCATACATAAACGATGAGTTGAATATTGAAATGTCAAGATTTTTTGCGCGTCGATTAATAAATTGACCGCTGAATAACCCATCGAAATCCGGCGAGCAGCGCCTTAATTTCTAGACAGACTGCATTCACTCCGCGGCGCACTTCCTCGCAGATCGGCTTTTTCCGGCTTTTTATTTGGCCGCGCCCGGCGCTTAATCGGGCTTGGAAATTCCGGCTGCATTATTCACGTGCCCTGAAAACTCCTGATTTTCCCGGGACCTTTGCGCTTTGTTTTTACGCCCCGGTCCGAGTTGCTGCGCGTTTATTGTTTATTGATGACTTTGGCCGCGGCGCCGAGCGACGGACGCAATCATTTCGGTGCCGCACGATGCAAAATAAAACATAGCTTCGTATTTTGCTTGGCTCAATTATTCAGCGTCCCTTTCAGCGGCGACGGTTTTGCATTCGCCGTTTTTTCCTCGATGATCATTTATAATCATTCGGCCATTGATTGCTTTTGCAATTAAGATTATTTATGTGCTGCCACGTTTTTAGCGAGTATTTACTTTGCTCTACTTACTTTTCAAACTTGAGTTTTAAGTGTTTTATTGCTTTATTTCGATCAACGCGAAAAAGAGCTTTTATTACATTTTTATAAAAATTATTGAGTTTTTTTACATGCAACAGTTCTCTCCCACAACAAGGTAGAAATCAAATAAATCGGGGCGCGATAAGGTGAAAGCTTCGGGGATTAAAACAGCGCTTGCGCCGCGGAGGTTGAATTTTTTACTCCCCACGCAATTACACATGTACCTCTTCGGTGTTCGCCCACATTTAGTCATCAGACACTACAGAGAAATGTTTCGGCTGCACGATGCGCAGTTTTCTTTGTTATTTTAGTCATTGACGTTTTTCGGACTAGTTATAGGCAGTAATTTGGAGATTTTTCCAGGGAATCTTTAAATTAACGATGGAGGAGTTGCAACGGTTTTTGGTCGAGCAGCGTAGCAAGTGTGAACGGCTCCTGAAAAATTGTGAGTCAAAATTACATGAATATTTAAAAATTGTTGCAAAAGATTTTCTTCTAAATTGGTTCATTTATTTAAAGATTTATACAAGTGGCTAAGAAAACGTTCTGTAAATTTATTGTTAGTACTCACAAGGAGAGTGTACAACTTAAACTTTGGGATATGTTTTCTAATGTTAAAATATGAAAAAAGCCGCGTGCGTTCGGCCTAATGCTCGATTTTTGTTTAATCACTTATAACTTATCAACTATTACCTGTACAGTATTTTAATTATTGGCATTCGAAAGGTGAGACCAAATCCTATCGATTAAAAAAAATTTCATCAAAAAATCTTAATTTGTTCAAAAGTTATAGTAAAACAAAACATGACCATTAAAATAACGTAAAAAATCTACTTATGTAATTTTAGCTTAATTTTATTGTAAATTTTTATATAGCTACAGTTTTTGAGAAAATAAAGATTTTTTGATGAAATTTTTTTTAATCGATAAGAATTGATCTCAATTTTCGAATGTCAATAGTTAAAATACTGTACAGTTAATAGTTGAAAAGTATAAGTGATTAAACAAAAATCGATTTTTCTTAGGGTTTCGCTGAAAGAGTACGTAACTTTTGAGAAATCGAGCGCACGCGGCTTTTTTTCATATTTTAACATTAGAAAACACATCCGAAAGTTTCAGGAGAATCCATTACCCAAATATCGTACGGTCTCCTTGTTAGTATCTAATTAAGTTTAACCTTAGAAATTGGGTGGAAAAGTGAATTTATTAAAAAGGCTACATGTATTATATCTCGCGCAATGAACACTATAATTATAGATAGTTGAAAAAATTCGCTATCAGACAATTAATTGTTGAAAAAGTAACGTTCCATAATTTTCAAGTTAATGAAACAGATAACTCGTGTCCCCCAAACTACGACGGCATTTACTGCTGGCCGGCAACACCCTGTAAAACTATGGCTCGATTATCATGTCCACTAATGGAGAATAAAAATAAATCGATGAGCAGATGGTGTTCGGCAAATGTAACGAAGATAACGAATAACAACCAGACGATTTTCGAGTGGCTCCCATCTAACAGTACGGAATGCAGGATGATCAATACAAATGCCGCGAGCTTTGGCTTGGCTTTTCCTACACCCGATGTGGATCTGATTGACCTTGACTTATATGTAAATACTGCTTGCTTTTCTTGCAATTGTTAGGAGTAATTGGCTTTTAAGTAAATTAAAGAAGGCCTGTAAAAAGAGATAATTAAAAAACATTCATTTTTAATTTACAGTGGTGGCATATTCATCTTTATACATTCGTAAGAATAGGCTATGCAACATCGATAATTAGTTTATTGACTGCTCTTGGAATATATATATTATTTCAGTAAGTAGACCTTTAAGCATATGTATATTATTGTAAAATATAATTAAGCAAGCTTCACTTTGTTTCAGTCGGCTGCAAAATGCAAGGGTAAGAATACACATAAACTTATTCATATCGATGGCAGTTCAAGCGATGATTTGGTTACTGCAAGGCGCAGCTTTTGCCCACCGAATCTTTCTAACTTTTATAACTGCAGATACATATTCTGGAAAAGATGCTGTACGTAATAATTATTAACAAAGCAAATTGCTCGAATTTTTAAAATTATTAATCTATTTGCAGTCAATTGTTTGCCGACTCTTAATGGTATTTGGAAATTATTTCGAACTTGCGAGTTTTTCTTGGATTTTAATGGAAAGTTGGTACTTCTACGTTTTCATTTGTCGAGCGCCGTACAAAGAGTGTACCTCGATAAAGCCGCTAATTATTTGTGGTTGGGGTACGAAAATGTAGTAGGAAAACAGCAAACATTTTTTAATTTTCAATAATCGATGAATTGATATTTAGAAGTACATTAAGGAACTCATTAAGACACTTAATTTCAGGTCTTCCTTTCTTGGTGATAATTCCATATGTGACTATTTACGTTCTTTCTTCGAGCACGAATTTCTGTTGGGTTGACGTTGATATCAAAGCAAATATTTTGGCAGTGCCAATTTTCATAATAATTTTGGCAAGTTCCTTTTATACATTATATTTTAGTCGATACTATTTTATTAATTTTATTAAGCTTATTTTTTGCAATTTCCAGCTGAACTTGTTTTTTTTCATATTAAACGCGAGAGTCCTTTTCATAAAAATAAATTGCACTGTTCTGTGCCAGAGGAAGATGCAATTTTGGAAATGGTTCAAATCAACATTAATGCTAGTTCCTCTTTTTGGGGCTCACGACATTTTTTTCTCAGTCGAGCCATGGATCGAAGAAAAAGTGACCAAAGCTTATTTTTATCATGCAGTTCGAATTGCCTGCTCGTTTCAGGTAAATATATTCTTAAAATGTTACTATCCATAATCTGTATAGATAATAGGATTACACAGACTTTTTTAACTTTTAGGGGTTAATAGTATCAGTTTTACATTGCTTTCTAAACAATGAAGTGAAAAGCGAAATCAAACGAGTTTGGTTAAATTGGAAATCAATAAGGGAGATCGACTGTAATCATTGTAGAAATGCGAAGCAACATAATCGAGATCAGATTAGTAACAAAGAGAATGGCGACGAAACTAAATTCTACGAGACGAGTAATGAAGCCAGTACGGCGGAGTTGGCACATGTTAATGTGGACGGAAATGTTTGACAAATTACCTTAACTTATTATAAAATATGTCCAACATGATCTATTTATTATTCGCCGGATACTTATTTATTAAAGAACAATCTGAATATTGTTAAAATACGTATTTAAATATATTCGGAAAAATGATTATACCGTGGCTTACTAGCCAATCGAGTAAATGAAAATTTAACGTGTAATATTCTAGTGAGCTTTCTTGTAAACTACGTTTATTTACAATACATCCAGTCGAGTTGTACCTTCCGTCGAGGCCATCAATGAGGAAGCCTTGCCCCTCCGGCAAAAACGACCGAGGCCCGAAAAGCGAGAGGGCCGTCCGCTCGTCAGAGAGGTTGTGAATTAAAATCGGCGTGAATAGTTGATGGGCCGGCCGCGAGCGCGACGCGGGCCAAGGAGGAAGCGCCGCGCCGTTTGCGCGCATGTATATGTATGCGCGCGAGGCGGCAACTCGATTACCCGCGCGAGTAAATCCAATTTCGCACGAGCGGACGGACCCTCGCGATGCGTATAATAAATTGGCCCGCTAGTTTACATCCGGAACGAGGCCGTCATCCGCGCGGAGGCGCGAGAGAGAGAGAGAAGAGGGACTTGACAAGCCCCGCTGCTATCGGCGCTGGGAGGAGGGGCTCTTGGTCAAGCAAACAATGCTTTTTTGTGGCATTTCTTGCGGGATCACTTTTCTTCCGCACTTTTATCTATATCATCATTAATTTTAATGTAAAATTCATTTTTCTTTTTATAAAATTCTGTGCGATTTTGCTTCGTTATTATTATTCAACGCGGCAAAAATGCTAAATATTTAAGTAAAGCTCGATACGTTTAATGTGACTTTTTAAAAATTCGCATTTAACTTTGTTGAATTTTGTTTGCTTTGTTCGCATGTAAATATGAATAATTAGGCAGCCAGTTTTCAACATCTCGCGTAATGAAAAAACGTTGATTAAAATTGTAAAGGTCAAAATATCGATTTGGAACGACTGTTTATTGCGGCCGCAAAACTGTTTTTATAAAGTTTTATGAAAAATGGTACGTTGGAAATTCATTGTTTTTTGCATTCCGCGTTAAGCGCACAAATTTTGTTCACGCTGGTTTTTTAAAAAAAAACAAAATTTCGAGATTAACGCATATTTAAGATCTATTTCTGCAGCCGGGGAGTTTGTTTTTTCAAGCATTTTTCAAATTAAAGTTCCAAGTGTTCTGTCTGATATACATAATGTAAAGTGCAATGTAAATTCTTCTCGAGTATGCCGCTGAATAATGATGATCATTATATCGTAAATGTTAACTGCACAGGGGATAAACGCAGGCAAGAATTACATTCAATCGCTAGAAGTTGTATCGAACTTGTCGTAGTCGTCGAAGAGAATCTTCTTGTAATTGCAAGGTTTCAAACAATTGTTGTCGAAACAAGAACGTCTGATTTGTAATATTAATATTGATATAGAGGAAAGAAAGCAAGCCACATGATGAAGCCCATTGCAAAGCCAGAATTTCGGCTGATTATCCTCCTGAATTGGATCGAGTCGGAAAGCCGGCAGCTGGCCTCGCGATTCCTTGGATGCAGCGCGTTCAGGCTGCAGTGAAAGCCTCCCTTAAAGCCTGCGGACTGGCTGGCGACAGAGAGAAGCAGCAGGGATAGAGAGAAGTCGAGAGAGAGAGAGAGAGAGAGCTGGGCGTTCCCCGACTCGCCTCGGCTCATGCCCTATTCATGCTTCATTATCATAGCGAATCATGGGCCATCAGCTTTTGATTGTCCGGCCAGTGTTGTTAGTCCTAACTAATGCGACTGTGAGCAGTGACCGCGGATATAGCCCCTGCCTCTATTTCCTCCCTGGATTACATAGCTAAGCGTGTATTCGTAGGTACACCGAGCGGCCTGATGCGATGCTACTTTGTAGCCGCCGTGCCTCCTATCGATTTCCGAGTTCCAGTCGTCGTCTGCTCAACTCTGATTGCTGCCTGTCTTGCTTCGAAGCCAGACTGATTGCCGAGGATTCTCCCGTGGATTTTCATACCCCGCGTCAGGTGATGCCCGTTAATATTCACGAGGGAGTCCTTCTCGACGTTCGACAGTTTCAACCTCGCGGTTCAACGTTTTTTCTGGGACTGGCAGCTCTTGATTAACCATAATTTTCAGAAACTTTTATCAATTTTTACACGTAAACACGGCTAAATTTTGTCGGCTAACGATAAACGAAAGCCAATTAGCGAATATAAGAATTGAAAATAACCGAGCTCCTTTAGCGCACAATTACTCGAGTGAAATTAGTCGCGTTTAAAGCACGTAGTAATTGATGAACATAACGCTGGCTCATTTACTGAGACAGCTATCGAACCCAATTAAAAATGCATCGCCTTTTAAATGATGAACGGTCTCCGTATGAGTGCAATAGGAACGCGACGCGAGAGCGAGCGATTTTTACGACATCGTAAATTCATATTAAAAGCCCAGGCCGATACCCCAAGCTATAAGAATAAGTGCACAGTTACATATAATGCAGACAAAACAAAACAAAGAAGCATGAACTTTTTCCGGATGCGTTTTTAATAAGTAAGATATATAGGCCCAACGATTGCCGTGATGCAAAAATAACTAATCCAGTTAAGTTATAGATTGCGGCTCTTCTTTCATCGATAATGGATGCCTGTGCCTATGAAAAAAATGGCAAGAGCACTATAATATTATATTACTTCGAGTATGTAAGGTGGAGTTGCTGCCAACATATACCGTTTATTCACTGATTCTCAAAGAAAGAAAGAATAGGTAAAATTGATTAATAAAGTAAAAGGGAAGTACATTTTATTCAATTGCTTCAGTTTGATATACTGCATTTTTATCCCGCTATTAAAAAAATCGTGTAAAACTCACTTTGTAGGATTTAAATTGTGTATTTACACCAGAATGAATAAGATTTTATAGGATATTGTACGGTATTTTTACGAGAATAATGTAAAATTCTTATAAAACTTATTTTATAGGATTTGACATGTGTATTTGGACTAGAATCTATAAAATTATTTATTTGCCGACATTTCGTAAGTAATTGGCACTTTCTTCTTCCTGGAGCCCGATTATTTCTAAAGACGATAAAATCTCTCAATAAAATAAATAAAATTCCATAAAAATATTTTCAATCTAATTAGAAAATTTGCCAGAACAAATCTGTCACTGAGAAACTAACCAAAAATAACCTTCTATCAGCCTCGCAATTCAAATGTATACTTGTAAACTGAATTCGCACACTTTTCCATTACCTCCGCTAGAATTAGCGCAATTATTGCAATTATTACATGAAAATTAATGAATTTCCTTTTGGCCCGAGGCTTCCGCAGACTTTGTATTCCTTTTGCGCGAGCGACTCTCCTCATGAATAGATTAATGTCTCTTTTTTCCGTCCTCTCCTTTCGTACACAGCGCCGCATGTGCATAACGCGCCGAGCCTGGATCTTTTATGAGGGGAATCGCGCAGGCAAGTGAAACCCTTTTCGCGAATGTCGCGTTCGTGCTCTCCCCCTTTTTTTTTGCCCACCGTACAGTCTTACCTCCGGATGATTATTTCAAGCGCGTTATGGCTGGCCGTAGGGGGGGGGGGGCGGCATTTTCTTGCCGAACGCGCGAGCTCTCGACTCGATCTGCAGCACTTTGCCAGGATTCAAAGAGGAAAGAAGATTTCAGAGGTATTTCAGCTACAAAGGTAAACTTTGTTGCATTTGCATGCATGCAATGAAGGAGGATCGTTGTGAGCTCGAGTTCGAGTTTCTTGGTTATTTATTGGGAGAGTAGCTTCGATCGAACTGTTTGGGCTAATAGAAACAAGGGGATTGTTGGAAAGTTCTTTCAAATTTCTTCTTTCCTTTGTTTGATATTGAAAAATGCTTTTTTCCCCCATTGTATTAAATGTACTTGTATTAATTCACAAGTCTTCATTGTTTAACAAAATATATACTGCTTGAAAAAGCAATAGTTTGAATAAAAAAAAAAAACTGAAACTAGACGAAACAGATATTTATCTAAATATTTAAATGGAAATTCAAGCAACGCAACAGCATGCATGTTACGGAAGAACAAAATCTTTTTCTTTACAGATACGGTTAGTTTTCGTGAATACGAAGAAAGTAGAACATTTCAGAACCACATGTACTCAATGAATTATAAATTTCTGCAAAACTTGATAGAATGAAAATGCAAATTCAAATGTTGTTTATATTAATAAGCTTCTTAGATAAAATAAAATAACTTAAGAATTCCTTGAGAAATTAAGGAATAAGTAATACACTAATTAAAATTAAATTTCAATTTTTCAAAAGATATCATTATTTGAATACGAAAATATAATTAATTAGGATCAATATTGAAATTATCAGTATTTCATGATAATCTTCTATTCAGAATGAAATAAAATATAAATGTTTTCTTCATTTTCTGCTCGTCACTGTCAATTATTTAAGAAAAATGTATGCAATTGTTCATAAGAAGACTGAATTTTTAAATTCAACATTTCAATCAAATTAACAGCTGCAATTTAAATAAGCGTGACACTTTCATTCACTGTAAATCTTTCATCTTGCCTACGTCTGGAAAAATCCGTCTGGACGAAAAGGATAATTAAGTAAATTAACACCTCCATCCACAACATCGAAACTCCCGTCGGCCCAGCAAGCCCGCAGTGCTTCGACAAATATAGCTTAAAAACCATCCCGCGATTCTTTAATAATCTTTCCTCGTATAAAATCGACGCTTAACCCGCACTGGCCTGCATGATCAATATATCGACGAGAGAGGTGGGGCTTAAAAAACTTGTGTAAAGAACGCAGCAGCATTGGTAACAAGAGTATCGCAGCAAAATATTTAATGATCGGGAGGGAAAAAAGGCAAGAAAACGAGCGCTGAAAAGGCGGCGGACGGAGAGAGTGATAATTGAAGGTTGCACTCTCTCTTCAGACCTGAGTGTACTCCTCCGTCTGTCATCTCTCTCTCTCTCTCTCTCTCTTTCTCTTTCGCTTTTCCCGCTAATCTGCCGCCACCCTCTCTTTCGCCGTCTTTCTCGCCCTCCTTTCTTCATCAAGGAAATTATATTGTTATTTCATATTATGCTTTATGGCGAATGTCTCTGTGCTTAAAATGGGTTTAGCCTTGTGTATTTTTCGATAAAGTTCTGATCTAAAAATTACTTATTATCACGAAAATAAGTAATTGTTACCGCACAGCCGAAAAATATAGAAATAATTCTTTATAAAAACGGCTGAAATTAATTAACCAAGAAACTAGAATTTTTAAAAAATTTCAACGCAGACCCGAGTTTAGCCCAGTTAGCCCTCGACAAGAAGAGTTTAATCCCAGCAATACCTCCTCTCCGAGCAAGTTTCCCCCGGCAAGAAGAGAAGATCCCCCGCGTAGATCTGTTAAAGCATCTCTCCTGGCCCTCTCGAAAGGCATAAAGAAAGACGCAGCGGCTTACAAGAGCCTGCATAAAGAGGCGGGAAAGGATCGGGGCGCACGCGAGGGTTAGAAGGATAAGAAAAGTTTGCCGCGAGGAGCGGGAGACAAGGTCTGAAGCGATTTTACGGCGGGCCCCGGCAGTGGTAAAAGCCGGCGCGCGTTAAGAGTCTAATAAGAAATTAATTATGAAGGCCCGACAGAATGAGATGATTACGAGTGCACGAGCAGAGGCGTTCCGATAAAATTAGGCGGCCGAGCGCCGTTAAGCTCCGACCTTTATTTCTTTACGATGCTAATTATTGTTAGCGGGATATTGGCGGAAGCGCGTTACTTATTGATGCTGATTTGCGGCCTCGCCGAGAGAGATTTGAGCGGCGAGGCTAAATCATTGTTATCGTTGCGGGGGCGCCGAGGAACGAGTCTATTTTCAGAGAGAGAGAGAGAGAATGCGGTATTTTAGGCTTACTTTGTTACTTGGCTGCGAGTTGCGACGAAAAAAATCTTATCGCTTTGATGTCGCGCTCGACGATAATAAGATTTCGCTTGAATTTATTGAGGATAAACTGAAGTGACGGTTTAAGGCGAAAATAAAGAGATCGAAAGGCCCTTTCATTCAATGAGCTTTTATATCCGCTTCGCTCAGCAGTGAATGATCCTCTCGAAACTAAACCACTTCTGGCCGTCTTTAATAATGCAGGAGAGTAATATGCAACTCATGCCGCGCGTTTCGTGGCTCCGAAATTGTACTATATTTCGAAATAATTATTAACGGCTAAGTAGCTGCTTGGAATATCTTGGAAACTTGCGGTATAAATTTAAAAAATGCAAATCTCTAAATAGAGTGACGTTACAATGAAAGTAAAAATGACCTATGGAATATTTTGAAATTGCAGCGCTGCGTAAGATCCGAAATCCGGTAGCCCTGAAAAAGAAAAGAGAAGAGTATCGAATGCTTGCAGGCGTGGAGGGAGGATGCAGCGGAACAAGCCGCTTGCGCTTACGCTTTCCGTTCCGGCGTTTGAGAGCTTGAATGAGCGGAGGAGGCGAGGCGAGGGTGGCGTCGGCGGCTCGCCGCCGCGTGGCCCGCATTGGCTGCTGAATTATAAATGAAGCGGAGCGTAAGGGCCGTTGCCTGGCAACCGCGCACGCTGTGCGTCAAGACAAAATGGAGGAGGGAATTCGCGCGAAATGCCTAGGACGCAGCTGTAGGTGGTCTCCTTCTTTTCGCGCATCGCTAATGAGCCGGGGCTGTGTTTGTGGAGCTTGATGGGCTGCGCAAAGCCGCTTTGTGCCCCCGGAGTCTGTCTACACTGGACGCATCCTCGAGACGGTGCCTCCTGCGAGGGCGAGGATGAGAGGCGACTCCTTTCACCGGGCAAAATCACTTTCTCTCTTTATTTCAGACGACCAGCCCAGCGGTGTACACAGAGGGACGCTGCGAGCTAGATTACCATCTGATTCCTATGTCATTGCTTGCAGTTCCGCTCCTCTCTTGCTGCATCAGACTATTTTTTTTCGCTTAAAAACGTACATTTTTTTTCAACGAAAAGAAATAATCCACCTACTATTTGCATTAGAAATTTAGTAAGCACTTGAACGTATGAATGCCGCTGACAGCTCTCGCTGTGGAAAAAGCAATTTTTATTATTGATAATACAATTCAAATATAAATCAAGTCTTTATTTTACTTGAAAAGCTAGTATAAACCGCTTGACGCTAAGATTATTCGTTACCTCTCCCTCACCTCATCCCGCTCGATATCGATTCCGCTGTCCGCGGCACTGTCGTAGAAAGGCAGCTCCGCGACTCTGCGCAAAAAGTGAGCATCAGAGAGAGAGAGAGAGAGAGAGAGAGAGAGAGAGAGAGAGAGAGGCCGCACGTGGAATCCCCTGCGCCTCGCTCTTGGACCCTCGTTTTCCAGGAACGAGGCGCGCACTCAACGGATCGGTCAGGTTGGATAATTCGATCCCGCTCGGCTGACTCGAGCGGGACACAGATTCCGCACGATCCTTATCTCGTTAGATCGTCGTCGCCGAGGCTCGAGCTTTGCGCCCGGCGCCGAAAAAGAACTTACTCTCTAACAAGTCCCGATCAATTTCTCCTGTCTCTGTATACTTTGCGGGAATGGGATTTTAACTGTTCGCTCGGAATTAAATGTCCCAAGTTTTTCAAACGATGGAATTGTCGAGAATTTTTTAATGTCAAGTCAATCGGAACGAGGATTAAAGCATGTAAAAATTTAAAATCGACGATGATTAAGTTTAATATTCGATCAACTTTATTTATTGAAATTGAACATTTTTTTCAACGATCGAATAATCTTATGATATTATTTGAACAAAGTATGAAATAAAATGCGAGACTAAAAAGCTGTTTTCTCCCAAAAATAGTAATCTTTAAACAGCAGCTCGTTAAAGCTTCATTCAAAAAGTTTCATGCAGCGCAGACTTTTCTTTTCTTCCTTTACAAAATTATGAAAATCGCGGTCCACCGATAGCAGAGAGTCCATAATAGGGAATTTTGCCGATACTTCGGCAAAGGCTTAAAGGCGGATTATGCAGGAAGCGAGGCCAATGCGATTTTCCGCGTCCGCTTCGAGAGAGATTTTCGTTTTTACCGATAAATAATCGAAAATCTGGCCCTGCCGGCGACGCTGCACTTTTAATATTTTGATCTTCTTATCGCGAAAAATGTTCTTCTCTTGTGAAGTTCCGAGTGGCCGCAAGTCCACGAGGACGGCGATAAGCCCGCCTTCGATCGAATATTTTTGCAGGTCAGAAGCTTACGGGAATTCAAAATTCATCAGCGTTCTGGAAATGCTGAGCTTCTTTTAATGATAAAGTGAGGTAAGTGAATCATACGGCTCTTCGCAAAGATGCACGATTTTCTAAAACCGATTGTTCCAGCTAGTATATTCTCAAGAACATTCTCGGATCTTTAGCGTCAGCTGTTCTATGCCGATACTGAGCTTTTCAAGATATTGTACTTTACATGCAAAAAGTGAACAGTTTATAAAAATTTAGAAAAGTTTTTTTACAATCCTTATATGTATAATACTAAAAAATATTCTTAGTTTATGTATTAGGATTAAAATTTTGATGGTGATAATTTTATTAACGTAAATATTAAATAGATTATTGATGATAATAAATTGATAATATAAGCGATGCACATGTATTTCGCCCAAATTTTTTCAGTTTCTTTATTCAAAGTAAAAAGATTAAATAATAATTGGAAATTATTACTTTTAGTTCATAAACAATAATTAATATTCTATTGTGTTTCTGCTTAAATAGCAAGAATATCAACGCAGTCAGACATCCTAAAAAATAATAACCATTATAAAATACACGTCTGTCTTTGTCCACGTAATCCTACATCCACAAGCAAATCTCTCCGTGCCTCTCGAAACACCCGAAAATCCTTGAGCAGCAATGAGTAAAACCTACAAAGCGTATCTCTTTCGGCGACCCCCGAAAAAAGAGACAGCAGCAAGAAAAACCTCCTCGAAAGAACAGAGGCCCAGCCAAATGGGAAGGGGGACGGCTACAAGCGCGTTAAAAATCACGGAGAGTCTCAAAGTGACGGGCTTGTAGATACATGCGCGCAATATGTTTATATTAGGCGTATAATGAATTCTCTCTCCTGTCCGGCGCATCACAAAACAGGTTGGCACAACCGGTGCTCGAGATCCGATCTGCCCGGCCAGATGCTCTTTTCCCCGCGCCGCCAGATGAGCGATCATCCCCTGCTGCCGTCCCCCCTCTCCCCCCCTGAATCGGAGTCAAAACGCGCCCCGCGGTGCCGATGTTCCGCGTTCGTAAATGCCGGGGCGTGTGTGCGGAGAGAGAACGAGCTTAGATTAGATTTTAGTTTGGCCCGCCGAGGGAAGAGCTCTGCAGCGGGTGGATCAACTAAATTATCACGAACTTTACAAGTTAGTGTGTCTCTGGAATGCGGCTGAAGCGCTCTTGTCCTTAGGAGGACTTTATTTCCTGCTAGGAGTTTGATTATTCGTTTGGTGCGAACATTTTCGGGTATCCGTGTCCAGCGGTTGCAGTTTTTTTTTTATCAAAAACGAAATTAACTAACTGCCTTGATTAATTGTAATCTTTTATTACGAAAAATGTTTAAATTTCAATAGCAAAGTAAAAGCAGCACTCGAATCAATTTCCCGAAACTTCCTAAGTGCCTTACGTTCGCTTTCATTTGCCGGGCCGTTCACGAAAAAAACTTGTCCGGACAATAAAGGAGCCGAGATGTCGCAGAAAACCGCAAGGAGATAGAGGAGGGTGCGGCAGAAGTCAACGGGGGTCAAGACGACTTGGCTGCTCTGCTGCTCGTTGGCGCCCCGCTTCGCGCCCGTATTACGATCATAAGCGCCTGGACCCTCCGCCGCGGATACATCGAGCCAATGAGTCGCACTGTCCCCTGCATCCTTCGCTACTATGAATTTTCGATTAGCCGCGGCAGTCGCCGTTTCTTCTCGGCGCGGCGGGGAGTCCGCTTTGATTTTCTATACCGATCGCGATCGCGACGCTTTAGTAGACGCTTTCGCGGAAGTAGACTAATTGCCGGGCTCTTGAATTTTTTAGCGTGGGAGGGGTCTTACCTGCTTTTCAACGCCTCGTCGCCGCTGCCAGCTGCTTGATGAGCGAGGAAAGGAGTTGCGGGAAAAGGCTTGGATTATGATTGCCAAGTAATTGTTTAGCGGAATAATCTGGTCATTTATTTATGGGTTTCGGGGATCAACAGCGAGGGTGAGCGATAGAATTTTTTTCAGAGATTTTAATTGAATTGTCGTTTTTATTAAAGCGCGATAGAAGCTAAGTGAAGGAAGATAAAAAGTACTGTATTTTGTTGAAAGAGACTTATGCAAGGCATTGGATAATCACGGTCAATATGTATATATATTATGTAGTACTTTCAATTTTATAATAAGTATGTGCGATCTCATTATATAAAAATTGCATAGAAAAGGGGTATTTTTGATTTAAAAAGCTAGATTTCGATACAACTTTTCATTCGAATAAATATAGAAGCAACTATGCCGAAATGAAAAATTTCTTCGGTCAAATACACAATCTCTGAAACCTCCTGAAAGGAAAGAAAGCAAACATTATTGCGCAAAGCCGGCAAAGCAAGAGAAAAATAGAGGAGAAGCGTTTGACGTACAGGTATCGATTGCTCGGAACCCTTCGCCGTGGCAGCTCGCGGCAAATCGCGCAGAGAGCTCGCAAAGAGAGCCGCGCGGCGGCGGGGGGGAGAAAGTACAGTACGTAAGAGCTCGGCGTAATGCCACGATGCAGCTCGATTCGCTCATTACGTCATGCGGGAGGCCTGAAACTATGCCATCTTCGCGTCTCTGTTTGCACGGGGGAGGCCCCAACGCTCGCAGCGAACTAAGTATACACGCGGAGGAACTAAGCTCGAATCCAGTCGAATCCGATTCGAACTCGGGATGATGGTGTTGCCACGTAGATTGGCAAGTTTTACGTACCGCTGAGGTACTTTCTTGGCAAGTAGTTTGGCTGTCGTCGATTGGGGCTTCGGGAAACGGATGGATTACGGGCTGCATGGAGTGGAGTTATCATTCAAGTGAGGTAGTTTTTAATTGCGGAAGCTGGCTTAATGAATGGTTATGACGGTACAGTAATTGAGAGTTCTACTGAGTAAAAGAAGACGAGATTTCTGAATTGAGATGCTCTTTAACTTTTTGTACTTATGTTAGGTAACTATTATACATGTTTATTTATACGCGAATTAAAAAGTAAACTATAAAAAATTCAGTCAAGTCGATGCAACTGGTTCACTTTTTATTCACCTCGCGCGGTATACATATATATATATATTCGTGAAGAATAAAAAACAATCCAGACGCGTAATCATGAAAATTTGATATATAAATCATCAATGAGTATAGATTTCAAGAATGACTTCTCCACATCGTTAATAAGACGAAAAATGTTCATATTTACAAATAGAAACTCTCATTGAGCAATAATCAATTCTACTGGTCCTTTAGAATTGTCTGATTTTCAATCAGATTATTATCCAGCTTTTATCTAAAAAATTTCCCTACGAAACTCAAACCTCAAGAATTACAACTCGAAAACTAACAAACATGACAAAGAGGCATGCCAACAGGGGTCTAGAAAAAGTGCGTGCTCTGGATAAGAGCGGAGCGAGGGGGCAGGTTTCGAGTCGGCGAGAGAGCGAACATTGGCTTCTCCTGGGATAGCAAAATCCCAGGCGGTTATATCGACCCTCATAATATTTACGGCCCCGGGCGCGTATAAGCGTGGGGGAGGAGAATCGCGCGCTCCTCTCTCTCTCTCTCTCTCTCTCTCTCTCTCGCTTTTTTTTCTCCGCGAGATGGGAGACTGTAAAAGACGCACAAAACGCGTATAAAATCACACTTGAAAACGAAATATTAGAATTTATATGCACCGGCGACAGTACGTATTCCTCGGTGTCGCGTTCCGCCGAGCCTACGGGGTGTATTATGCAGGGCACATACTGCTAGTCCCTTCGCCGCTTCTAGGTTATAACGCTGTAATTTTGGCCAAATTTAGAGGGATTCTTTTCGCTGACGGGGTAGGCCCGAATTTTTTTGCTTTATTTCGATGAGGGGGTGCAATTGGGATTAGTTTGAAGGAGGTTATTTTTACGACAGTTATTGCAGTATTCTTCGACACTTTGTATTTTAAATCTATTAATAAACTAACAAGCAGAGTGTACGGCATTTGGGTAATGGATTCTCCTGTAACTTTGGGATATGTTTACTAATGTTAAAATATGAAGGAAGCCGCGTCCGGAAGTTATGTGCTCTTTTAGCAAAAATCTAAGAAAAATCGATTTTTGATTAATCACGTATAACTTCTCAACTATTCATGGTGCAGTATTTAACTAATCGCATTCGAAAGGTGAGATCAAATCCTATCGATTAAAAAAAATTACATCAAAAAATCTTTATTTGTTCAAAAGTTATAGCTAAATAAAAATTTGCAATAAAATTAGGCTAAAATTAAATAAGTAAATTTTTTATGTTATTTTAATGGATA
>UCOM01001633.1:0-37681 GCA_900474385.1 Ormyrus pomaceus
ACATATCCCTGATTATCCTCTCCAACTAATCATATAGCTACACGCTGAATAATAAAAAAAAAGACCCGACAAACGGCTAATCAGATCCGCGACGTCCGCTTTAACGGCGATCCAAAGGCACGCATCCCGAGCGCACGACAGAGTCGAGAAAAAGCGGAGAGTCGACGTCGACGTCGGGGAGGCGTTGGCGTGCAGGTGCTTCACGGGGGGGCGGGGGGCTTAATCGACGCAGTAGGACAGGCGCTGCAATTACCTAGCGATTACATAAAAGGCGAGAGAGAGAGAGATATATATACAAAGAGGTGCATGCACCCGCGCTCCCCCCGTACGCGCGGGCATTACACGCTGGCTGAGCCGGCTAATGCCGGGGTATAAGGAGGAGGCCTCGTTTTCTGAGCGGAGACAGCGGCTGGTTTCTCGCCGATGGGAGAGAAAAATAGGCGGATCGCGATGTTTGCTAGGTGTTTTTATCGACGAGGATTTTTTTTTTTTTTTGTTTGCGTTTTGGTTTTTAGGTGATTTTTTGTTTCGTTTAGGTTTTAATTGCTCCGCGATTAAAGCTGGTCTGATATTAAAAGCAGCGTCGAGTTTGAATTAAAAGTTGAGCTGCGGATAAGATTATCTCACTTTAATTAAAAGCTACATTTAGCTTAATTTATGAAACTAATTTAATATGAAAGCTATTTTATTACGAAATTTGAGATTAAACAATTTTTATTTTACTTATGTAACTTATATCCGTTTTTTTCATAGTTTTTATGAAAACTTTAATAAAAACTATCAAAAAAACTTTATAAAAATAACTAACACCAAAACCTATTGACTATATATAGTTAATTCGCTAATACCCGAAAGAGAGGGGTCCCGATTAGAAATGAATCAGGCACGTCGTGGGGCTCTCGTCAGGGCGTTATAAGGTACTTCGAATGCCCTAAGAGGACCATACCCGCGCCTCATTACTTACCTGATTCATTTCTAATCGGGTTGTGACTTTAAATATTAAAAAAAAAAAAAAAAAATCTGACTAAAAATTTTCGCCAACGGCCATACCACGCTGATCGCACTGGTTCTCGTCCGATCACCAAAGTTAAGCAGCGTTGGGCGCGGTTAGTACTTGGATGGGTGACCGCTTGGGAATCCCGCGTGCTGTTGGTGTTCTCTTTTGCATTTTTTTTTTATATTATTTTTAAATGCTTCCTGCGTGTACGCACGAATTAAGGTACAACAATGCAAAATCGTATAAGCCCCAAAAAGAGGGCGCATGGGTAGGCTGTAAAAATAAAAACAGATTATTTAAATGTCACCATTTCTGATATTATGATGTAGTTATGATGTGTTATCGATGCTTTTTTAAAAAAATATCATAAATTGAATTTCAACATTAAAAAATTATATGCTATATGTGAATTAAAGTGCTTGAACAAAGTAAAAAAGATACCCTGATCGTCTTCGAGAAAAATAAAAATGTACTACACAAATTTTGACTTGAAATAAAGATCTGCAAAATTCTTAACATAGAACATTTCTAAGAAACTTTGTTGCCTCCGCGCTGTACTCAAAAAGCTCTGATCCTTCGAAGCGTAACGAACGAGTGTCATTGTCCGAAGCGGTGAAATAATATTCTTTAACTCCCCGGTAATTAAAAAAAATAGAAATAAAACACCGCCTTCGCAATCGCGGTTTCGTCTCGAAAGAAGCAATTAAAAGCATTCGCCTCCTCCCCTCGCCGTCACATAATCCCGAAAACCCTTCGCCCTTCCGGAGAGTTATAAGAAACAGAAGTAGAAAAGAACCTCTCCCTCGATTGTATCAATTAACGTCAAGCTCAGGCCGTAGATCCTCAAGCTCTCTTCCTCGCGCGCCGCTGATTTCCTTTTCATTCGCGCTCCTCTCTCTCGTTTTTATCCGTCGCTCTTCCTCCTCGATTGCGCCGTCTTTATTCCCGAGGTACTCTGTATTTAAAATTCATATTTCCAGGCGGCGATTACGGCTTCGGTCGTTAAGCTCCCGCACTCCCCGGGGCGCGTATGGCTGCCCTGAATATCATTGCCAGTCCGCTCCTTCTTTCCTCTCCGAGTTCTCTCCTTGGATGGCGTCGTTTCGTTGCACTTTACGCGTCCGCGCACACATAGACGCGGCCAGAGGGGGAGCTTTAGGCTCGAGCGCACTTGAAAGGGCCAACGTCGAGTCTTCGCGGCATCGCTTACGCGTCGGCGGATTGAACGACGACGCGCGGCGTGGCTGCGTGGTCGCGGATGGAAATCTAAGTGTGGAAAGAAGCTGTTCCCGAGTGCTCCCCGGATGTGGAAAGTGTCGAATTCCGCCCCGGATGCTGCGTTTTAGTCGCCCCCTTCTGTTTGAGCTCCGGATTCTGACTCTCTTTTGTGCTCGTTCTTATACGCTTTTCTCGCACGCGGAATCTTTTACGTTTACCGTATTCGTGTTAAGCGACTCGATGTCGTTAATAAAACTGTATTTTAATGTTCGACGCAGGACTTAATTAAATAAGTGAGACAACTATTTATTTTTTCTGCACACCCCTAAATTTCCAAACGTATACAGCAGCGAGTTACTATCAATTAATTTTCAGCTACGATGCCGACGTTTACATTACACGAATCCTTACTGACTTGCAGGCAAAGCGAAGATAGTGGTACCGCCGGCAAACGAGACGAAGCTCGAGGGCGAGAAGGTCGAGTTCAAATGCGAGGCCAAGGCGCTGCCGGGCAACGTGACGGTGCGCTGGTACCGCGAGGGCGCCCTCATATCCGAGGTCACGGAGCTCGACACGCGCGCCAGCGTCAAGATGGACGGCAGCCTCGTTATCAACCCGACGAGCGCCGACGACACCGGCATGTACATCTGCGAGGTCTCCAACGGCTTCGGCGACCCGCAGACCGCCAGCGCATACTTGAACGTCGAGTGTCAGTTCTCCGATTTGTTTGTCGACTTGTTTCAATTGTTTTGCGATCGGTGCCCTTTGTTTGATCAATTATGCTTAATTCTTTGATGCTTTTTTTTTCGAAATTTCGAACTTTCAATCTATCAAAATCGAATATTTTATTTTTTGAAAACTGATGAAATAAATAATAAGTTTAATATTTAGGTTTTTTTACAACCAAAAAAAGCACACAGCTCAAAGCGTTTTCCGCGTAAAAATAACGCGATCTCAATTACAGATCCGGCGAAGGTGGTATTCAACCCCACCGTCCAGTACCTTCCGTTTCGCATGGCCGGCGTGGTGCACTGCTACATAAAGGCTAATCCGCCGCTGCAGTACGTCACCTGGACGAAGGACAAGCGGCTGCTCGAGCCCTACCAGGTGAAGGACGTGGTGATAATGACGAACGGCTCGCTGCTGTTCACGCGCGTCAACGAGAACCACCAGGGCAAGTACACCTGCACGCCGTACAACATCCACGGCACCCAGGGCAGCTCCACCCTCATGGACGTGCTCGTGCGCAACCCGCCGACGTTCACCGTCGAGCCCTCGCTCATGTACCAGAGCAAGGTGGGCGAGACCGTCCAGATGCACTGCGACGCCACGTCCGAGGGGCCGAGTAAACCCAGCATCACGTGGCGAAGGGTTAGTATTTTGATCTATTGTCGGGCTGAAGTGTGGGTTAAAGTCAAGTGCTAAGCATTATAGCTTTTTTTTCTGAAGTTTATTGAGGTTTGAAATTGTTGGTGAGCGGAACTTTAGCTTGTAAAGGCAGTTTTTAATGAAAAACTTTTTTCAAAATGTCTATTAAGTAAGGGTCTTTGGTGCTTTTAAAAAGATAAAAGCTTATTTAAATTTGTTCCTTATCATTTTTAACGAAGTAATTTTGAATTGTAAATGTCCTTTAAATGGAAGTTTTTTCGTCCCTTTTTTCGAAACACAATGTCTTAGCTTCACTTTAATAAATGAATAAAAATGTTCATGCAAACTTTTAAAAAACAACTTCAAGGAAAAACTAATTTCTCGAGTAAGCAGTCCCAGTTTCGACCTCTCGCTAATTCCCCGAAAATCAACAGAAGGACAACCAGCAGCTGCCGGAGAAGCGCATGAAGCTGGAGCGCGGCAACCTGACGATCGAAGGCCTGAGACGCGAGGATTTCGGAGCCTACGAGTGCGTCGCCTCGAACGAGGTCGGCACGCTCGTCAAGGCGACGCAGCTGATCGTCCAGGGCACGCAGCCGCACGCGCCCCACAACGTCACCGGAGTCGCCGACGAGTTCTCCGTCACGCTCACCTGGCTGCCAGGCTATTCCGGCGGTCCTGATTACAAGCAGGACTATACCATTTGGTGAGTGGTTTATTTAAGCTGCCGGAAGAGATTTGTAAAATTAGCAAAACGGAAGTTTCTCGATTAGGTTCAATTTTAGGAAATTTTTACCCGACTTAACAGATTGCTGTGGTTTAATTTTACTCTCGAACGCGAGCCACTAGAAGGTGGGATTACAATTAGAAAGGATTTTATAAAAGTTTTATCCATAAAACTGAGGGTTTAATTCTTAAAAACGGATTTGAAAGTTTTACTACCTAGTTAATTAGAAAAACTAACTTTGGTATAGGAATTTTGAAGATGAATTCGACTAAATTAGTATCAGTATATGGATTTATTCAATACAATGTAGTAGATAAAGTACAATGACCCAAAGCCAATTTATTATTTATAAAAGTATTGTAGTTATTATAAGCCCTGGCACACCATGCTGGGAATATACAGCTTTCTATTCTAAACTGTTAATTAGAGCAGTATTAGTCCCAACCGCAAGCTGCAATAATATTTGATGAACCTATCAATATATGCCCTTATAACTGTATATTCTAAAATGTCACTCATTGAAGCTAGCTAAATATGCTATCTACATATTAATCATTATTATTATGACAGAATAATGCTTTAAATTAATCTACAAAGCTAATTAATTTTCATGGGATATGTAAATTCGTCTTTTGGCAATATAAAAAATCATTAAAGCCAGATTAATCCTCGAATCTTATAAATGAACAAAACACGAATAGTAGTAAAATATTCTAAAAACAGTCAAAAGTTACAATAATGTTAATGCTATTCCGTCTGGGATTGCAGGTATCGCGAACAAACACATCAAGAAGCCCAATGGACCACAGTTCCGGTAACGCCTTCCGGAAGTACGACGGTAACAATAAGCAGATTAAAGCCCGGAAAGAATTACGAATTCCAAGTCGTTGGAAAAAATGCACTTGGGGACGGCACGTTTAGTAAGACGATAACCGTCAGAACAAAGGGTAAGCAAATAGTACAAAAGTTCTTTTAAGATTGACGTTAATTTGCTTAATTGATAACGTTACTTCTTAAATCTAAACTTTTTATTTCTCTAAATCTAATGAATAAAAACTAATGAGCAATTTTATCGCGGATGCAGAAATAGTAGATAATAAGGCGCCAACACCATCCTCTAGTTCGGGGAATCAACCGCCAGCTGCAGCAGCAGACCAAAGTGGTGGTAAGTTAGTTTGTTGAAAACTAATTTCCTACGTTACTTTTAAAAATAGTCAATCATCTGATTAACCAGATGATCTTATTTAGATTTTTTTATCCTTTTTACGCTTACGCTGTTCGATTGTATTTTTTCTCTGCTAGCAAGCCAATATTTTCCACAGAACGAAAAATATTGATAATTAGATCTGAGTTTATATTATTCACGTACAAAGCAAAAGCGCAGCACGCAAAAGACTTTCCCCTCGGCAAAAAAGACGTTAACATTAAAGCACACTTAACCCCAGGGCAGGACAGTATAAAACGCGAAGCGTGTTACATTTCTGGCGCTCGCGAATCTAGTTTGCAAAATTCTCGGCGGCGGCAAACAGCCTTACTTTCGAAAGTGTCTCGGAAGGCGAAGTTTCGAAGTTCGCGGGGAGAAAAGCTCGCCTCAGCCTTCAAACCGGGCCGGGATTTCTTCTATCCCACGTCGCGACGTATCGTATCGGCAAACCCATCGAACTATTCGCTCCACTTCCGCCTTTATTTCCTCTTTCCGAATTCGTCGGTTCATTGCTCGACATTTGTACACAATGACGTCCCTTGTATCCTTCTTGCTTCTCCTACATTCTCCTTTTTGTCTCTCTTTTCCTCGACTTTCCTTCATAGCTGGTTTTGACAATTTCCTCCAGCGTACATTACGTTACCTCCTTTACTATAATACGAATCCGAAACAAACCGTTATTCTATCGGACACTTTTAAACATTTCGACGGTAACTTTTCAAAATTTTTATCTGACATCTGTTTTTGCACAAGTCGTAACTCTAATAAAGCGCTCGACATCTCTTTCGTCGGCTTTGTATCATTCGCGATTCTCGATGACCGCATTAGAGGTATTAGGGAGCGCTTTATTGCCGCGGCCATTACTGAAAAGCCATATAGGGAAAGCCAAAAGATTGCCGGCTAACGTGACCCTGCAGGATAGAGAAAAAGAGAGGCGCGCTAAAAAATGCAAATAACCGAGCAAAAAGAAACGAGAAGCAGGTACAGAAACAGAACGAGCGAAAGCGATATTGAGTATAGGAAGAGAGAGGAAAGAAGAAGGTACGAAAAAAAAAAAAGAACGAAAGCCAGTAATGAACTTAATCTACTTAACCCGACAGCAGAGTCCACCGAGAACAAAAGGGAGCGAGGGAGAAAGCGAAGTCGCGCCGTTGAAAAAAAAAGTACAAAATGCTGCAACGGGAGAGAGGGAGACCTTCATACATTTTAAACGAGCCAAAATGACGAAAACAATCCCAACGCTAATTTTGATACCGTTGAATCCGCACCGGCAAGCGGAAATCAGTTTATTCCGCGAGCCGGAATCTCGTTACATATACCCTCTCCTCGCTTTCGCTCCCCAAAGGCGGCGGCGCGACCGGCGGGATATAATGTTTTCGGGGGGCTCAGCGAAAAAAAATTTTTTTTTTCCACCGAAAAAAATCCGCCGCGGCTTTTTCCATTCGCCGCCGGGTTCGTTAGTTGCAAACGATGTTTGTTAAAATTACGCGACGACGCCGGCGACTGTCAGCGATTTTGGTCCCCCCCTCCGCTTGCGCGGCCACAGGCATCGGCGAATTTCAGAGGTTAGGAGGCGCGAGGGAGGGGCGCGGAAAAATCAATTGCCGCCCGAACGTTGATTTCGACTCCGTCGCTGTTTCGCTGAACGGGTCAACTTTTTCGATTTCATTAACGAGTTTAGCGGGACTATGTGGGATCTGCTGGTTTAGATTCAGGATCGATTAAAAAGTTTGCGGGCAATATAGGGAATGCTGATCGATTTTCAAATTTGTGCTCGTTTTAAATGGGATAATACATCCTTACTTTTTCTGTTTTTATGTAAAGTTATTAATAAGAGAAAATTCAATTTTAAAAAGCTGAACAATCTTTAATGTTTTTTTGAAAATGATACTGATTAAGAAAAAAGTAATTTAAAACTTTAGGAAACAGTTAAAGTTTAATGTTAAAATAAAAATGTATGCAACATATTAATTTATCAAATCTTCTATTTGACTAAAATTAAAAGTAACCTTTAAAAAATACCTATTTAAAATTTCTTTCAATTTTTAATAATATAACGCTGGTCTACCTTTTTTTTCACTTCAGCTTTCAGTTATACCGCAAACATAGTATTTAATAAAAGTTTAAGTCTTATGAGTTTAATCAAATGCCGCGTCGGCAAAATTGAAATTTAAAAAAATATTTTCCTTCTATCAAGAGAAAAAAAAAATTAAATTGGTACATACAATCGACGCAATATTTTCCCGCTGTACCGAAGTTCGCAAGAATTTTTAGCATGGCTCTTTTACGACAATGCATGATATTGGCGATTCCATAGTACTTTTATGTTTGCATAAACCAAGTGCGTGTATTTTTTCTTTTTTTCTTTTTTTTTTTTCGTTCGGCTTTTTATTACAATAGCTCCGCTTCGTGATGTCATAACGTTTACGATGCCCGCGTATGCTCCCTCTATCTTTTTCTGTTTTCATTCAATTACATTTTACGGCTTCCGCAGGCAGACACGGTTTTTTAATAAAAAAAAAGTCTACTTTTCGCAATTTCTGTATCAATTTTTGATTTGTTCGAGTCTCTGCGTGACGTTATCAGTTTCCCGGGATAATCAAGCTTTCATTGTTACTTAATACTCGTGTAAAAGCGCGTCTGCATTTAAAGGTCGTAACTTTATTTCGTTCAAAGTCTAACATGTTAAAACTTCCGATGCATGCTTTTAAAACGTATCATTTTAAAAACTCTAGTAATATCATAAGATTTGTGTTTATCAATCATTGAGAAAAGTAAGAATGAGTTGCTTACCTTATTTTTAATTTTTAAGTAAAAATTCCGCTTATTGAGGTAACTTTGGCCTTTTAAAGTAAATTTAGCCCAAATGTAAAAATGTGCTTATTTACGTTATAATTGCTTAATGAAACAATTAAATGCGATGATTATTCTGTAATTATTCAATATTTTTCTTTTTCGTTAAGCAAGTATAACATGAAATAATATATTTTTACAGGTGGGCTTGAGTTACCTTTAAAGGAGAAAGTTACCCCCGATAATGGTAGGTATTCACTCTATAGAAACGTAAACAGTTACAAATTCTAACATTATCATCTGCTATCGTAGGACCGAGACCAGGACCGCCACGGAACGTGTCTGTAGCCGAGATCAGCAACGGCTTTCTTATTACCTGGATGCCTCCAATCGAAAGAAGTCATCTTGTTAAATTTTACACCATTAACTTTAAAACGGACGGACCTTGGAAGACCCTCAACAAGGGTCAAATCCGGCCAGAAGATACCAGTTATCTAAGTAAGTTAACTTTCATTTACCGAATCGCTATCGGAATTATTGTAAGAAATCGAAATTTAATAACCGGCGTCTCTTTGCAGTGAAAAATCTGGTCGGCGGCAGGACGTACTACTTCGTCGTGTTCGCCAATTCGACGGACAGTGCCGGAGCGAGCGAGCAGATAAAGTACGCGGTGCCGGCACGCGTCAAGCACAAGGCTATAACCGCCGGCGTAGTTGGCGGAATCCTCTTTTTCGTCGTCGCTATTATCCTTAGCGTGTGCGCGGTCAAGATCTGCAACAAGAGAAAGCGACGAAAACAGGAGAAAGGTAGGGAAAGCGTTCTTCTTCCTTGACAGTCCTCAAAAGAGTCTTTCTTTTTTTTTAACCAAATTTTTTTTTTATAAATTTTTTAACTGAATTTTTTTTAATCTGAATCTTCTCTCGTAAAGTTGAATATTTAATCTCAATTAAAGTTTTTCATGTTTCATAGGTCTTTGCTTACTTTTCTGTAAAGCGCTGCTTCTTTTTTGTTGAAACTTTCGAAGAAATTCAATTTCCTAAGTTTTTACTTACAGTAAATGTTGTTGCTGCGACGCAAATTGAGTTAAAAAAACATTCGTCATTCGTGTGAATATTTAAAAATGTTGTAACGGACTTCAATCATTTTAATTTAATGCAGACCGTTACTTTTCTACTTTGTCCACTTTTATACATTTGCAAACTGAATTTCAAGTTAAAAAAAAACGCAAAAAGTGCTTTACGCGAAATTAAAAGAGAGAAGCAGCGCCCAAAAAGCGTAAGCGACGGCCGACGCCCCGTATCCTGGTAACCATGAGGTCCTGTTTTAACATAGTTTCGTAATATTATAGAACTGCTTTCAGCGTATAATATGGTGGCCTGCCGGGTAACAGACGCCCGAAACGGCGCAGGGCAGGGTCCCCAAGGAACAGTGCCTTTGAAAAAGTGAGTTTCTCTCAACTTGTCATCCTAAAACTTATACGAAAATAATCTAAGATTTAAATATAGAACTAATTTATAAGACGAGCGTTCTCCGACTGGAGGACTTTGTAAGATGATTAATTATAAGTTAGTCCGATGAGATCGTACTTGCATTCTTGGAGAACTTTATTACTTCAGTATTTAGCTTTGACTCGTAAAAGAATAAGTATCAGTGGTACGCTTAGAATTGTTTTTAAGAATTAAATGGCATTGCTATGAAGCATTGAAGTACTAAAAATGCAATTACGTTCTTGAATAAGTAAGAATATAAAGTAGGGTAATAGTAAAAGGTGTAGGGATTAAGACCTAACAGATAGGAATAAGCACCAAAGCATTCGTTTGATTTTTCACAAGCGTTTGATAGAACTAAAACTATAATAACTATAATTATTAGATTAAAGAAGATAAAAGGCGTTTTATTTAAAAGTAGATGTATTGAAATTAAAACTTATCTTGACTAATAATTATTGTTCATAATTGAATTCAATAAAATACAATTAATGTAGTATTTAATGTTCTTTAATCTTCTTATCTAATTACCCAAAAATTTTAGAATAGAGTTGATACTAATCTTAGCACAGGTTAAGGTTTAACCGAATCAGCAGAGGTATTTTGGACGAAGACAAAGATTTTTCATAAAAGTTTACGGAAAATAAATTATCTACTATTAAAACAAATTCAAGATTT
This sequence comes from Ormyrus pomaceus, assembly GCA_900474385.1. NCBI lineage: Eukaryota > Metazoa > Arthropoda > Insecta > Hymenoptera > Ormyridae > Ormyrus > Ormyrus pomaceus. The sequence continues at coordinate 10,473 of UCOM01001633.1, forward strand.
AAAAGTAGTATTTTACTATAAACTGTTTTTTGACTTCGGAAAAATCAGAAAAAAGAAGAATCTCTTTATTGCAGAGATTAATTACCAATCGTACAATGTACCCTCTGTACAAGAAACTGCTGCTGAAATGTACTAACATTTATTTCGAAAAAATATTATGTTATAGTTATATAATTCAATTATTCAATGAAGAATTGTCAAAAATTTAAGCAGATTATTGTTTAATCTATCGATAATCTTGGAATCAATAAATGGCTACAATCAAATCAATTGGATTTCATTAGTCACATATCACAAATTCCAAATTGTCTTAAATTTGTTTTTCAATAGTAAAATACTGAATTCCATTCTGGCAACATTATTTTGACTGACAGACGACTTGATTGTCATAAACCACCCGATTATTCATTATCCACAGTATGGATTGAGACACCACGACTTCAATCCGTCAGGAAAATTGCATCGTCGAAGTTATTCATTAGAGAGCACAGTACATAGATAACGTAATTATAATTTTTGAACGGCATCCAAAAGTCCACAATACGACTGCAGCGATGCCTATTCTGGATTACGACAATTTTTTTTACAACTTTTTTTTTCCTTTCATAATTTAATGCCGTGACTTTCCTTACAGACCGGAAAAAGTCTTTTGTTACTTTTGCTTTGGTTTCATCTTCTTAAGAGCCAGTGAACCGTTTTTTACATTCTCCTTTGTTTCTTCATCAGACATCTTTCGTTTCAACACGTTGCATTCATCCCCCATTGTTTTTTTTGTAAATAATTTCTCTTCAGTTCTTTCAGATCACATTCTTCCACGATGATTTTTTTTTTACAATTTTAATTTTTTATCTGGATCTTAAGAAGTTTTTTCGGCTGAAAGATATTTTCGATCGTGTGCGCCCGAGGTCGAAGGATCCCTTTGCACGTCCTCTCATTTTCTTTCACTCTCCTTCGTCCTCGCGGTCGGCACGTGGGATTTCAAAGATGAGTCGACGCGTTCATCCTTGGAGATTGCAATAACGGAATTTCGTCTTCGATCGTCACGGGCAATTTGCATTGTTCTTCACATCTTTTTTATCGCATGTTAAATATCCAGAACGGGCTGTACGGTTCAGTTGAAAAGGAATATTTTAGTCGTTGAGTTTGAGTAGTGAATGAGGAAAGGTCGTAGAATCGCTTTAAGTAAAGTTATTACACGGAATTATATATCAGTTTTAATTTTAAAGAAGAAGATTGGTAAGAATAGCGTTATTTAAAGCTTTAAAACGATATTTTCGTTCGTATCATTTGGACTCAAACTAAAACGCTAAAATATCTCTAATAAAGCAAGGCTTTACTTGAAAAGAAGCCATCAGGATAGGTTCTATAGGTACACGTTAACGTCTCTTGAGAAATCACGGGAGTAGTAGAGTCGAAACTAGACATGAATTATGCTGGCTTCACTAGTTCCATTTGGACAAGTTGGAGCGTTCAAATTTACATATTAAAGTTTCGAAGTAAATTATAAATACCAATCCAACTTACTCTTAAACTGCGCTTTACTCAGCAGTCAAATTAAACGTTAAATTTTAATTCTAAAATTCAAAAATAGTGTACTTTCGACTCTGCTCTCGCGGTACAAAAGAGAGTTGGAGTACAGAAATTAAATGTTGTAACTCGTTTGACAAAGTTAAGCATAAACTTTAGCAAAAAAAAAAAGAAAGAATCATGGCTTGGACTGACACATTGCGGTGTCTCTTTTGTCCTCTTGTTTCCATAGGTCGACAAACTTAAACGCTTGCGGCGAGTCAGTGTCGACGCTGACCCGTTGCAGCCCGTTGAATCCGCAACCACCACAACCTCTTCATCAACCACTTCCTACGCAAGTAACCCCCGCCACCACTGCCACCTCGGAGCCGGTCCACGATCAGCCGGTACCCCCGAATCGTGATCGTGATCATCACACACTCCATCTCGAAAATCGGGATTACGAGAGCGTGTTTATCATTGAAAGGCGGAACAGTAAGCCCAACATCCGCTAAAGAGCCAAACCAGACCGGATCATGAGTTCATTCGAGAGAGAGAAACAGAGTTAACACCACTCCCGGATATATAGATATATCGCATTAATTATTCAGAAAAAAAAGACAAAAATGCACAATCGACCGCCCGACTCATTAAGAAAAAGTTATATGTGGACGTTTGTTGAGAGAGAAACTGAAAGACAAAGCAATCCCACTGCAAATTGTTACTGTATATTTACTGCTATTACTTAATTACCAATTTTACTATCACTGTGACCGCTATTACGATTTAAAAAAAAAGATTTATACGAATGTGAGACTATCGCCTCTCCGCTCTGCAATGTTACCTGCTAGGACTAATCTACTTTTATTACCGCAACTATACAAAAAAAAAAAAAAATTATACGAAACAAAAAACTACTACTGCTCTATCGTCATCACCTACCACCTACCTACTATCTGCTACTACTTAGGATGATTGTCATGAAATACCGTAGATGAGATGAGCAATACAGGCAAAACAGCTATAGGACTTTCACTAGTTCATCCAGTCAGTACCCTACCTAAGCTCGGCGGATTAGGGAGTACATAGATACAGCCATTCGACAACATCATTCACCACAGATAACAGTAGACTATCACACTTTTTTTAATTACATTCATTCATTTATCGTGTTTCGTTCATTATTTTTGTTCACTGTTGTTGGGCCTTCCTTTGGACATGCTTTACCTCGTATATTGCTATTCCCTTGGCCTTTAGTAGCGCATCGCCTTTCGTTCAGAGGTCGGAAAAATTGTTAAAATATGCTAATTACAGTTCGAAAAGTAATGTCATTGCATGCGTTACTGATAAACGTATAACAGAAAGCTAATGCTTTTTATACTGTATTCATTTACTGTAGATTTGTTTTAAACGTTAGATACGTAATGTTGTATCTCATTTAGAGTGGTAACTAATCTTGCGACCTCTGACATACTTATCGTAAAACGTAATCTGTTTTTCAGCAGAAAAGAAATATTTTGTATGATTCAAATTCGATCTTAATTATTTATCGTGTGATGAGAAATATAATCGATGTTTCTATTATTTTCTAATGCGCTGGTGCTTAAATTGAAGAAAATTGCTTAAAACTTTCTTAAGTTTTATGATATAATTTTAAAATTTTAGTTTTTCTTTTGGCGTTAAATTTTTTTATTGGATTTTTTTTTAATAATTTTTGTAAGTTTTGTTCTTTGGTTCAAATAATTTAACTTTCTCTTCTCGGTTCTTTTCAGTTTCTTAGTACTCGAAGACTCATATAACACTTAAACACAGAAAACGACAAAGTAGGTGCAAACATTTGACTCCCGAATAATTGTTTGCAATTTAGCATATACAAAATACAATATTTTCTGCTAACCACTTTTTAAATCACATTTAGTAACACTTCCCACGATTTTTAGATAATAATTGTAAATTTTTCAATAGTTTTAAGGAATGAGTTTTTAGTGTTACATTTTTTCCTCACAAAGTTCACTTGGCATGTTTTCTATATTTCCAAAAATTGCACAGATAATTTATAAAACACTATATATATAAATATATATATGTTACTAATTAAAATTTTTTTGATTCTTTCTATAAACTGAGAACTCATTTCTAATTTATTATCATTCCTGTATATTCTTGCAGAATGCTTCTTTAATAAAAAATTCTAAAATTGGCTTTCACTAAAAATATTTTAAACTAAACTTTAACTTTGTTTTTGCAATAATAATAACAATAATGACAATTTTAATACATGAAACCGTATTAACAAGTTTCACAGTGCTGCTTCATATTCAGTAATAATTTGTAACACAATACTTACGACAGAATTGATAACCATGTATTGCTGTAGATATCTATTTGCTCCCTAAATCTACCGCCCCTATAGAAGTAAAGTTCGATTTATTAGCGTTATATTTATTATTATTACTACCACTATTGTTTTTGTGAATGTAATCGTTGTGTTACAACATTCTCTCTCCCTCATTTTCCTTGCTGCCGGACACGAAGGAGGAAAAAAGGTGACAACATTCGGAGCACCTAAATTCACGATTGCTATATATATGATGATAAATATATTTTTCGAAAAAAATGGAATGATAATCAATGATAAAAGTTTAATTTGTTTTGAGATTTTTTGACAAAAATATTGGAAATGAATATTAAGTGGACAAAATTTTTTGATGCAAAGAAAATCCACGTTCACTTCCACTTCACTCACCCGGCAAGAAGCCCTATCACACCCAATTTATCTATACGTGTCTCGCACTGGAATGCGCATGTGCATGATCCCTGATGCCTGCATCCCGACTCATTTTTATTTAGTTTTCTGATGATATCGATTAATTTGTAAAATAAGTGTATGCCTTATTAAGTTTATTGAGTAATTTTTTATTTTATCATTCGTTTTACAGTTATGTTGCACGTAAGTGTTGTCACTGCGTCAACGCGAAAGTTCATAGAATAAAAATACACTAAATTTAAATATTGCTCAAAATTTTTGTAATAATCAATCTTTAAAGTATACATATATTGTTAATTTTAACTAAAGCTCCTCATTTTCATTATGAAATTGGTGTTGTTTGAATTTAAAAGATGGTTTATTTATTGCTTTTATCAAAAATTGATTGTATAAATTTTGTATTGATTGCTCGAAAGATAGTTATTAATATTCTAAATATATGAATTAATTTTATTACTTTTACTAGTCATAATTTTATAGTATAGAGCATTCAATATTTACATTAAAAATTAATTAATATTATTGTAATTGTTTCAATAAATATCAATAAACCTGTTGATTTACATTTAAACTATACCTTTTAAATTGAAATACTCTGTTCAAAGCTGAATCTCAGGTTTTCTCTGAACTTTCTTCGACGCGATCGAAAACTATTTAATATAAAAAAACTAACGCTTTTGTTTGCGCTCCCGACACAGATCCCGAAAAAGCCGAGTACCAGGTCTAAGTCTGCTGCGCGAGATCATCAGCCCGGCGACGCCGGACCTGACGCGTCGTTGCCGGCCGCTCGGTAAGATCTCCCGGGCGGCGGACGGCCGCTTCGTCATCGCGGACTCGGTCATGTCGTCGGCGAACAACAGCATCCTGGACGCGTCGAGCAGCGACGACGGCGGCTTCCTACCGAAGAGCCACCACCCGCAGCACCACCAGCGGCTCAAGTCCTCGTGGCGACGGCCTCTCGTCGGCAACAGCCAGCTGAGTCTGCGCTCGGAGGGCAGCGGCTTATCCATCGGACAACCAGCGTCCGCAGGCCTGCACCACCATCACCACCATCACCACCATCACCTGCTGGGCGCCATGAACCCGCTGGACTGCCCGGCGGAAATGGCGCCCAACGCCGGCATCTGCACGATCAACACGCCGCGCTTCCTCGCGAGCTCGCCGAGCAACGCCGGGCCGCAGTCGGCGCCCTGGACAACGCCGACGGTCTACCTGAGCGACCTGAGCTCCGTCAGGCAGCCCAACTCCTCGGTCGAGCGCAGCGGTTCCGGTTTTCCAACCCCACCGAGCTACCTGCAGCTGCGCTCGGTGCACCAACGGTACAGCCAGGAGCTGCCGTCGCTGAAGGCCATCCACGCCGAGTCGCAGCGATTCGTGCCGGTGCAGCCGCTGGCCACCTCCTCGCCGCCGCAGCCAGCCGGAAGGCCCAGAGCCAGGCTGCCCCCCAGGCACGCCAGGCACGCCAGATCGGCGCCCGAGCTCGCGGCCTCGCCCGACCTGGAGACCTCGCCGGAAAGCCGCTCCAGCAGCTCGGGCTTCGGCAGCAAGAACACCTCGCAGCAGAACCAGAGCTCGCGCAGCGGCAGCACGGTGGCCGAGTGGCGCCCGCCGCCCTACAGGCCACCGCCACCCCCGCTCTCGGTCGGTCGCTGGCTCGAGCTCCAGGACCAGCACCACCCGACTCTCAAGACCCTCGGCATGGCGCACAGCATCGGCAACGTCGACGCGGGAAGCGTCGACGGACACTACGAGTTCGACCCGGTCTCGTGCACGCCCACCCCGACGTCCGCGTCGACGCCGACGCGCGAGGAGCGACCGCCCGTCCACCAGATGCACCATCAGATGCCGCAGATCCACCAGGTGCACACGGTCCAGCAGAGCCAGCAGCCGCCGGCCTCGGCCAGGTACTCGAGGGACAACATCGAGGCCAGGGTCCAGGCGATGAAGGCCGAGTTCCATCAGTTCAGACAGAGGCAGGCCAGGAGGCGACAGAGCGCTCATCTCGAGAGCGCCTGTTGACGCGACAGTGTGGATGAACACTCATAGTGAACGACATCGCTTGTAGATGTTTTGCCGAGAATCTAGAAGGGACGAGGTGTCTGTTTTTTTTTTTTTTTTATTGTAACGCATTCAATGACGGAAATAGACAAGTGTGTACGGTGTGACGAGAGAATGGGAGAACCTGTTTGTGAACCGTTCGTTCGTTATGTAGTTCTGGAATTACTTGGAATTTATTGGATGGTAGAAACCGAACAGCCACGAGGTTCGCGGAGAAGGTAGACTTACGTTACGCAGGTGCGATGTGCGTTTTAATTGCGCGCATCTGACGCTGAAGTTTTTTCAGAGTGAACTAACAAAATGTCCGTCCGCGAGAACCGCGACGTTGAGGATTTTCGTTTCGCTTTGGTTCGCGTATTCGCGGGTTCACACACGCATACACTAACAGAAATAAGATTAAAAAAAAAAAAAAAAAAAAAAAAATACGGGCGAGGCTGATTATGAAAAATACTCCAAAGATACTGTACCACGTACGTGCTCTATACCTTATAAAAAAAAAAAACGAAAAGTAAACCACGTTTAACCCTAATCGTAAACTGTAAGTAATTATTAATGAATGAAAAAAAAAAATATTAAAAGACGAGAAAACGAAGGCCATACACACTTGTGGCGAAATTATAAAAATAAGTAAATTAAAATGATTAACAAAAATTATGATGAAAATACACCGACAGACAGACATACACCTTACACACACAAATATGCCACAATCAAGTAATTAAATAATTAAAAAGAAAAAAAAGCAAAAAACAATGATGAGCAATGGACTCGAAACGTGATATTAGGCCGAAGCTTGCCTCGAGATTGCTTAAGGACTCACTCGTACTGCACTGCCTGTTTAGGGTTTCGCTAGCGACCCAACATATTATCGGCACAATAATTTTTCTTAAGCAATGTAAAACAAGAGAACATTTAAGTATTAAGCGACGATTAACGACGAAAGTGGGAAAGTGCGCGCGCGCGGAAGGAGGGAAGGAACGCGGCCTGGAATTCTTCATCGTCATCGTCGCGAACGAAGATCCGCGAGAGGTGTGTGTGAAAAGAGAGATATACGCACGAGGTCAATTTCTCTACTACAAATTATACGCGAGCTCTTGGAGAAGAGGACGGCGATTTGCGAGGGAAAACGAAAAAAAAACGGAGAGCGAGATTAAGAGGAGTGAGATTTAACGAAATTAGAAAAAAAAAAAAAGGAACAGCTCTGGAACGGTAACGCGCTAAAGCGAGACGATTCGCTCTCGCGCGCGAGACTAGGAAAATACTCGAGCCGCTCGGGGATACTTTTAATTTTCTTTTTTATAGTACAAACGTTCTTATTTATATATTTAAGCTAATACCTTTGATATAGATCATTAGTACAAGTATAATTAGCGAAGGCTCTACTCACGATTCAACTATAAACTTCTACGACGAACAAAGTGGATACGGAGCGGGAAAATAGCCGGGTTCGGCGACTGTGTAATATTTACAATTTGACGAGAAGATCCGAAACAAAGAAAAAAGCGAAAGGACGACGAAATTTCGATGAAGCGAGAGTGAGATGATGCCTGAATGAGTGAGAGCACGAGACAGAGAGACTCATAAAAGAATGACGAAGAGCAATTATATAGTAAATAAACGAGAAAAAAATTATTAAAAATGTGGTGACGCAAAGAGTACCAATATTCTAAAGTAATTCTAATTGAATTAATAATTTGATAATTAATTGTAAATCATAATGATGTAGCGTGTAGTATTATTAATCGACTTCGAAGATATGGACACGTGGATTTAAAAAAAGATGACGAAATGAACTTGTGTTTTTAATAAATAAAGAGATTAATGAAAAAAAAAAATAACGATGGGGCCGCGAACGCTAAATCGCCCGTTACTGTTGTATCATATTAATTATTAAAAGTACTGATTAAAGAAAAAAAAACGTGAAAATGAGTGTCATTTGTTCCGGTTTAGTGTAACGATTTCAAAGAGACCGAAGGAAGGACGGAGCACCGCGCAAAAGGGCGCAAATCTGAACCTATAGTTTGACGTTTCAAAGTTTGATATTTTTCAATTTGTTTGAAATGTATAGTTTGCGCCGCTTCGCAGTCCTCCGTCCTTCCTTCCAATCGACGAGCGGGAGTCTCGCGAAAAGCCAGAGCAGCCGAGGAAGAGAAAAGAAGCCCAGAGAAAGCGGGAGCGCTCGAAGGAGAGTCGTCTCGCCGAAAGGAACTGGGAAAAATTCAATGAGAAAAGAGTCCGGAGAGGATTAGCACATCTCCGAACAGACTGCGTCGACTGTGCTAAACCTGTCGATCGACTCTTTATCTTCGACGGCGGGACCCTCGATTTCTTCCCCTTTCTCTGGCTCTCCCTCGGCGCGTCTATACATAGCAGGCCAACAACGCAAATTCGAGAGCCGATCGAGGAAGGGAAAACGCGATCGCAGCCTCGGCTCACACATGTACTTCTTCTGCGACGCCCGAGTGTGTTTTCCTCTCTCACCCATTGTAATAGATAAGCGATAAGCGTACGTAAAAATAAGAGTGTAGATATATCATAGTTAGATACAACGATCTCAAAGACGACGCACGTGTTTCGCTACTGAAAATTTAAAGGGGGAGGGTTATAAAAGGAAAATGTATATATATATTATATATATATAAAGATGAACAAACTTATTGGTCACCGTATTAAGCGTATTATACATAATTACACCGACAGCACATAAAAGCAAATGCATTAACAAAAAAGTATCGCGTATAAGGAAGGAACGACTATATGGTTGAATCGTGAATATGTTGTGACGATCCTCGTTAACGACGCACTCTTTTTTCATCCGTTTTTCATTTTTCTCTTGATTTTTCACGTACTGTATCGCACTTTCATATGATCGAATCATCTTATATGCACAATTTTTATGTAAGAGAGTTTTGTGAATATGCGATGTGAGATATCGGTTGTGTAAGAAATTATTTCTCGAGATTTCTATAAAATGTTTTTCACAAACTTCATAAAAATTGTTAAAAACTGCTTGCTCGCACCGCAACTGATATAGGCGAATCGATATTAACGGAATTTAGAGCAGACTATTTTAAAAATTGGGTATTTTCATTTGTAAACGAAGTAATGCAGTCTTGCAATTACCTATAAGTTGGATTGTAAATTACAATTTGTAAAATAAGATCTATGCTTAAGCAATTTCAATTTTTCTTACTTCAACGATGTATGTTAAATAAACACTTTTTGCTGTAACAATACTGTTTTCGTTTTTCTAAAATAAATTTTACGTAAGTTACTGAAAATAAAAAATTATATCACGGCGTATATTAAGCAAAGGCAAATTCGAGCTGATACAACTTTTCCAATATTTAAGCTAATTAAGATGAAAAAAAAAAAACTATAAATCAATAACGTTATTGTTTACAACATCAGCTCATTGTCCAATTTGCAATACAACGCCTCTATCGTTGAGACTAAAAGCTACTTTTAAAGAATAAAGCATTTTAAAAATTCTAATAAAGCTTTTAAGATAAAAAGTATATAATGTACTATTTGAAAAGAATTTAATAAGCAATTGCACCCAATTGCATTAAATTAAACGAACGCGATCTACTAATATTTTACTGATCCGCTAAAAAAAAAAAACTTCTGCGCATCGAATTTCTTACACAAACGATTCGAAACTCAAACGATTCTCAACTTTTCTTTCGTTCGATCGCCTAAGCGCACATGTACACATGCACACCTATAAAAATCCTGCTAATTATATATATATATATATATACAAAAAAAAATGGCAAAAACCAATGCGCGCAACGAATCTCTCGCGGCCAGGAATCGAGTCGCGAGCGCCGCAAGTCATCGACGGCCGCAAAATGCAGAAAAGGCCGACCGCGTCCGACTTCCGCTTTTTTATCGTGTTAAGTCTGTGTGATAATAGTTGAAACCTTTGATAAAAACGGGAGAAGTTTTCTACGACGATCACGATTCGCTTTTTACAGCGGCCGAAGAATTCAATGGGAGAGGAGAGAAAATACGAGAAAATCGAATGAAAAAAAAAAAAAAAAAAATACTATAAAATACATAACGTTACAAGTATAAATAAGACGAAGCCTTCCGTGGAAACGATAGACTGTCGCGCGGAAACGAGAGCGAGTCGCGCCTTCTCGAGTAGAGTCGACCAATTGTAAGATCGCGCGTCGATGACTTGTCTCGCGACGAAAAATTCAGCAGCTGCGCCGCGGAGCGAGAGAACGATGCATTGCGTCGCGCGAAAGACGATACGCGTCTCGCGAGCCTGCAGGAAAATCGTAGTGCTTTGGTCGAGCGCGTTTTTTTTTCGGATGCCGAGAGCCGGCGGTCTGTAATATATTAAAAAGTAACGACAGAAATTCTAGTAAGAGATCGTGGAGGAGCTGCTGAAGAAACTTGCCCATTGAGTACAATTTTAATTTTAGTTCATTTCTATCGTAGCTTTTTAATTAGTATGCTCTGCGCCCGTCTGCCTGACATACACACACACATATGCATATATTATATATGTAACGAAGTTTGCGCGTCTTTATAAAAGAAAACTTCGAATCTCATTACTTTCCTCGCTGAAGTTATACGTCTTTTGTATGATTTTTTAATTTCGTTGTAACGATATCCCAGAAGCTCATGAATCGCAATTATATATATATAACGTTATCATCGTTGTGAACGATCTTCACAAAGCCTTTTGCACCGACATGTTTATAATGTAACTCCATTTGTATTTTATTTATGAATCAATGACGTTCATATGTGTCCACCAACGGCGTTTTCATATATTATATGTACGTTATTTTCGTTTGGTTCGTCATATTTTCCCCGGGATAGAGAGATGAAGGAAAATCGTTGCCCCGTTATTATCGACTATGCTTTCTCGCTACTCCGAGAACTCCAAGACGTACTAACTTAGGACGAATTGTAGACGATTTATTATTAAATAAAATTAAAAGGAGAACGGTCATTTGAAATGATCCGAGTTTTTTCTTTCAACCTTTCACCTTGTCACCTTCAATTTATCAGCTTACTAAAAATATATACTTTTTTATAATAATGTTTGTTGAATAAAAAACCATAATCAAAATATTTTCTAATAAAGTCATATTTATAATAATACGATTTATAAGTATCTAGAAGCAGGTAATTTTCAATGATAAATGTTTTTAATTAATTACTTTTGAAATAGAAAAAGTTTAAAAAAATATATATATATTTCTGCAAAATGGTTTAACAAGATTAAAAAATTCTTTCTAATTACAAATCTCAGTGCTGCATCATCAAGATTTCGCAAGAAATTAAGCAGGTTGGAATGCGAGAAGTTCAAAACCATTTGCGCAAGGGACCTAAAACGATTAATGCAAATTACTACAATTTTCCTAGTTTCACTCGTCTAAAACAAGTGTTAGTTAGTTAAAACTAGAGTAAAACAATATTACTTGAAATGCGAGAACGCTGCAAGAATCTTTTCAGTCTTTCTATTAACAAAATTAGAACTTCTTGAATGTGACATACTTTTTAATACAATAAACAATTAAACTAATTAAAATCCTAGCCTTACAGTCTACTTTTCTTTTATACCCTGAAATTTTGTCAAATTCAAAAGACCAATTCAAAATAATTAAACCCTTCACTGAACTGAAAACGCATCAAAATAACCAAAATAACCCAAACAAAAACTAAATGCGGTTTCCAGCTAAACGAAAATTAAAAGCCTGAACAAATCCCATTAGCCGGGCAGATCACCGCACACCGTATACACCGCATGAACGAGCACATAAACACATAACGGATAGGTGCGCGCCTCACATCCTCCAATCAGTCCAATTCAGCAACGGTGACAGCAGCGCCAGCAGCAGCGGTAAGCAACAAAAAAACCGCAGCGAAAAAAAAGGTAGGAAAGTCGCGCGCGGTCCCTCTCGGCGCTCGAGGGCTCGGGGATTTTAGTGGGTCAAGCCGGCGCTCCTCTTCCGACAGGTGTGACATCGGCGATGGCTCTCCCCGCTCGTATTATGCCCATTGACGGAGAAACGGCGCGAGCAGCGGCCCGATACGCAGACCTCGCGGAGCCCCATTATCTACTCAACCGGCCGACAAGGCTGTGGACAGTCTATCGCCGCGTCAGGGGACGACGGACGTGACGTAAGAACAGCGACGACGTGACGCTGACGCTCGGAGCTTGCGGCGACCCTTTCAGGAACTCCAAGATGTTGTTTGCCGGAGCTTTTTGCATTCTTTATTATCGACGATTTAATTTTCGATTTAATTTAATTTTCGAGCGCTTTGAAGCTTTTCTTTTGTTTTGAAGGTGATTTTTTATTTCTTTGAAATGACTATTTTAGCGCTCTAAAATTGTACGTTTGTTTACGTATGATAATGGTATAAAAATAAAATCAAATCTAAATTCAGATACATTATATGAAACACTTGAATTAATTAACACTGCGCACAATTAATATTGCGCATTTGAATCAGAAAGTAGATATATGGTTTTTTTCGAAGATACCAACGTAGAATACTGTATATTTAAGTTTAATTTGCTTTCAATCATATTAACGACATTCAAATGTTTTGTTTGGAATCTCTGCAGACATCGTAGAACTATACATTTAAAGTTTAAATGGCATTCACTCATATTAAATAATACTTTATTTGTCTAAATTAAAGAATCAACTAGACGACAATTTTCGTTAGGTCCATATGTATATTATTCACTGTAATTGAGATGCAGCTTATCACAAGCTACTTACTCATCGTCTGTAATTTTTATTACTCAAATTATTTTAAATAATGTTTCCTGAAAGTACTGATTATTACCCATAAAGAATAAGCTTACTTTGTTAATTTGTATACAAATTTTAATTCAAGAATTTTTGAATTTGAATATAATTGAAAATTTAAGTTTTGATTCTTTTAAAAATCATAAATCTAATTTAATAAAATTTTTAGTAATTCAAGATTGTGAATTTCTGATCCGCGAGTGATAATTGAAAATTAATCAATTACAAATCAACTCAATCAGTATGATTAAAACAAATCGTGAACTTAATGAATGTACTTAAAATTCGCTGCTTGCATTTCCGTTCTACAGCCACAGGGACGCTAAATGAGTTAATGAACATATTGATATGAAAAAAATTGGCACATGGAAGTGCTTGATGTAAATATCCGGAGCCGGAAACGACCATCTGCATTAAGAGTTCATCGTGCGGGCGTGAAAAGTAAGTACATAAAATCGTGTGGGAGTAGGAGAAATGATGACAATCAGAAGAATGGCTGACAGAGGACAGAATCTCTTACTTTGACGTTAGTTTCGAGTTTAATTTTTTTATTGCCAGATTCAAAAACTCTTGTCTACATTTCAGAAATGCATTTGCTATTACAGTATTTACAGTAATAAGAACTTCAAAGATTAATTATCATACTGCAATGTTTACAAAAACACTTTCACTTTTTTCAATTGCAAATTTCTTTCAAAACGTGGCGAACCTTCCGTCCTTCAAGGAATTACGCTCTACACTTTTTCATGATACCACTTTACTCCGGGCTGAAGATTTCATCTCAAAGCTATCTTCATTTTCTTTCATTTTACAATTTTGACGCTATTTCCTGTCCAACTGATTCGATGAATCACCAGAAGATTGATCGCAATACTTTTTCCAAAACAATTTAAAATTCAAAACGTCCAGCTGACGGGCAGATTTTCTGCACGCGCAAACGCACGCGCGGCGTCCCAATTGAAATGACTCTCCCGTAGGAAGTGATACGTCTCTCCGAAATTCGCTAAACCGCTTCAAAGAAGCGTGCGTAATCGCAAAAGCAGTCGGCAAGGAACTTTTTCAACGCGCCTTAGATCCTCTCATCTCTTTTGTCCAAGTGTCTCAATTAGCCCCGGCTCGAAGCCTCTCGGCTCGCCTCTCCGCTCCGTCCGCCAAAAGCCCCCCCTTAAAGAATCCGCACATTTTTGCCGCATTCGGAGCAATTACAGGCCATAATAAGAAACTCAAACGAAATTTCCCGTCCGCAACAATAATCCAATTACGCTCTCGGCGGCTCTCCGCAGGCGGCCTTGGCAAAAGCGACTCGTCCGAAAAGCAAAGCTAAATGGTGCATCAGTCGCGGCATTGTCCAAGGAGCTTTCTACATCCTTGCCCGAAAGCTCGCTCGGAGGGGGAGGGGGGAAGAGGAGGAGGCTTCTTTCGTAGCAGCGTGCAGTGATTCCGTAACAATGTGACTTTGCGGGCTTGGTAAACGTGGAATTACGGCGGCCCCCACCGCTTAGCGACACCCACGACGACGGGCTTAGACGTCCCTTACGACCGCAGCAGCGCGCTCCTGCTCTCTTTCTCTCCGTGTCACTCCGCTCGCGACGAGCGCAATTGCGAGCTCTCCCATCTCGCGACCGCCGCATTATCCCATCGCTCTCTCTCTCTCTCTCTCTCTCTCTCCCTTTTCCTCCACCTCTCTTTTCTATTTCGAACATGTTCGCGAGCCGGCCTTGAAAAGGTGTGCTTTCGTGTCGACCAACAAACGTGGAGGATGGCAGTTGTGATGTGCGAGCGTTAGTGATATTGGTCTCGATTCCGGCTGGTGAACCTGTGATAGTTGGGTTATATGTTGAGCAGACATTGCGGCAGAGATAATCATGTTTACGAGTATTGTGAGGAAGAGCCACTTGTTCGTTTTGGTTCTGCTCTTTTACAGAGGTAAGAGGTGACGTTATTTTCAATTTATATAAAGATTCTTGACGAGTGACGCGAGCATCGGCAGTTTGAGAAAATTTGACGAGCGATGCAGTGCGAGAAGTTTTAGATTTCCGTTCGATTTTTATTTTGCGCGTCGTTTGAACTGAGCGTTAACGCAAAACGAGGTAGAAAATGTTCACGCTTCTCTTTGAAATTTTAAATAGAATCATTAAAATTCGTAAATTAATTGCTCATTTTTATACGAAACTGACTTATAATAAGTAACGAGACAAGCTCAAGAAAAAATCCAGCTTTTAAAAATAACTCGGTCTATTTACTTGAATCAGCTGATTTCATAAAACACGAGTCCTTACGTTTTTCTACCCAATGCACGTTTTGACGCACATCAAGATAATCTTTTAAAATATCTGCCGCGACGTAAACCTCTCGCTGTATTTCGAAATCTAAATGCGAAACCAATGAATAAAAATGAAACGGATCGAATGAAGTCTAAAAGGTATAAATGTATGTTTGCAGCTGCGGGCCAAGGCCTCCTTCTGGAAGAGGAAAAGGAGCCAACTTACCTGACCGCAGGTGTCGGCGAGTACGTCGTCTTCAATTGCGATCTTGACTTTCCGCACGACATAGAGATCCCGTATATACTTCACTGGAATCGTGATGTAAGTCTGACATCCTTTTAACCGGACTGCAGATTCATGCGTTAAACGTATCGATTATGGTCGATAAAGATATAACGACATTCGATGCTTTCTGACTTCTGATTTAACGTCAAGCGTCATATTTATTTTGCATTTTCTATTTTATTCGTTACACTTATCACATTTCCATTTCAAGGCGTATCTCTGCTTGAACAACCTCTAACCTCTGATAAAGTATACACATTTATCTATTTCTATTTTACAATACAATGTTATAAATTGTAACAAACATTTCTTAAATTGTATACATTTAATCGAGGTATGAATGACCAATAACGAACCCTCAAAAAACGAGTTTCAATCAGCTCTGCGAACAAGACTAAAATCGCACCTACTTCCAGCTACCAATAAAACTAAAAAAAAAAACTATCTTACGACCAGAGCTCCCGAACAATTGGCGAAGTCAGAGGAGCCGATTCGCTCCTCTCCTCGCGCGTAAGGACAGGGTTCGATCGATCCTGCTCCTCGGTTCCCGGAACCGCTCGCCTAGTTGCTATTTCAGTGCTCGGGATAATTCGTGTGCCTGCAACCGGCTGATTGGCGATTAAGGCGCATTACGCACGCTAAGCGATGCCCAGCTGCCGTCGCCTCTCCCAGCGGCTCGCTCATTGCTAGATTGGCGCAGCGCGCGCTACTTCAGGCGCGCGATGGGCTTGCAAATCTGCCCCGCTTTACTGGGCCATGTCAATGGGCCGCTAAGGAGGCTGCGGAGGCGACGGACGTGCGAAGCTCGATTTCCTACCGACGCGACTAGCCTCCCTTTGTTACGGAGCTAAGATTAGAGCCGCTCTCTCGGTGCTTGGGCTTCCGATCCTCGCTCGTTCAATTCTTGTTGCTCCGTTTGCTGTTTAGAGTAAGCGCTATTTGTTTGCCGAAGAGCGTTTTGCTGAATTGTTTTTAGTTTTTTTTTATTCTGCCGGGGATATTTGAATAGCTTTTCTTAGGTTATATATCTTTGACGAATTGAAAGAAATTTCTAGTCATTCGTACAGTATCCCACAGATTTCATCTTAATAGAGAGTAATAGACAATCACTGTTGCGTTATCCATTACGTTTTAAAATAGTAATTGCATTCTTTAGAGTCTTTTGTATCTTATAATCTATCAAAATTGGCAGTGTTTCTGAAACTATGGATTAAATATGAAAAATCAATTTATTTTCAGTTAATCAAAACTCATAAATTATTCAAATCAGATTGCACAGAGAGTTGTCATTGTAAATACATTTTAAAAAACCGCTGCCAATTCATTGGTACTTAGCTTCCTCCAAACTAATTTATCGTTCCTACATTTATAATAGTACTTCAAATTTGAAATATATTAATGCATTATTTAAAAAATTTATTATACAATAACAAAAGCATACGCTAAATTTCTTTACATTGTAACATGCTTTCATTATAAAATTAACCTTGGAAGTACAGTGCGAAGAGGCTAGTAGAAATAAAAAAGCCGGTTTTATCCATCCCTTTCCTGTTAACGCCCCACTCACACTCCGCCCTTTTATGAACCTGTTTATGGATTAAGTGCATCATTCTTGCGAAGCTAAAGCACCGTCCCATTACAAATAATTTAATAAAAAAATTGCCAAAACATTCCAATTGACTCTGATTGGTTCCAGTGCGGGTCTTTGAATACAGCTGAATCATGGACATTGCCCCCGCATTACATGCAAATGCTCTCTTCTCATTGGCCGAACTCTCATTTCACCTGTTAACGCTCCGTGGAAAACTCCAGAGTCGTTGCACGTTACAACGTAGAGTGTCGAGTGCTATCACTACCCTTTAACTGTTGACAATTGTTTCGAATTTGCGATTTAAATGAACGTTCATGAACGTAACAAGTGCAGGCGGCATTGTTTTGAAATTAGGCAATTCAGCGGCGGCGAAATAATTATTGGAAAGCTTTCTATACGATAAACGTACAGCACTTTGGTTAAAATGAAACGACGCGAAAGATAATAATTTTAAATAATGTCGCGTGTGCTTCCTTATTGCTTTATTACACGTTGCTGAAGGTTAAGTTTCATAACACATATTATTCCCATGCGAGAACTAATATTCTTACGCAGACCGTAACGTACGATAGGGTTTGAGTTCGCCGATTCAATTTCATTTACGATATTCGTGCGACTTTTTATTTTTCTTGAGTTACGATTCACTGATCACGATACAGTTAAATTACTTTATAAATAAGATACGGAGGTTTATAACAATTTCAAAGCATATTTATTGAATAATAAAATAGAATAGTATAACAATCGTTAGTTTTAAAATATTGTGTACTAAAGAACAATTTTTTAACTTGAACTATACATTTTTTCAAATAAAGCCAACTGTCTTAAGGTGCCATTACTACTGTGACTACAATATTAAAAGCTCAAGTACAAAGCGCAAACACAAAACTTTGTTTAATTTACATTTGATAATGAAAGTACACAAAAGAACTAAAAAAAATCCCAATACCATCGGTTAACCGAACTACTTTGACTACTTCGATCTATTACCCGGACCGATTACCTGCCCCCCGCACCGTCGCCGAAGGCTACGGGAATTTTAATTATCAGTTTCTAACTCGATTAACGAACGATCGAGCGATTATCCAAAAAGCAGCCGTCGTCGGCATCGCCCACGGAATCTTGACTCGCGTCCTTGGTCCGGGGTCACGTGATAGCCCTACATACGGCGAAGCTCGGCGCGCGCGCGGCGGGAGAGAAAGAGAGAAGAGCGGAAACCGAAGGCAGCGCGGCGTGGAAGTCGAGTTGATTGCTGCCTGATGTGCATGCAAAGCAGGTGCTCCTCCGGCTCTCTCGGTGCGCGCGCGCGGCGGTAGTAATTGGAGTACGGGAGGCAAGGCTGCTGCCGGCGCATTATATTTAGTCCCCCCAGCGCACCGCGCAGTGGGTCACTGCTAACGAATTGTAAGATGATTAGGGTCCATCAGAGCCAGACTGACCGACGCCGCCGCCGCCGCCGACGTGCCGTTTCGCCGCGCGAGAAAAAACGCTCTTCCCAGGGATTTTCGGTCGACGACTCGGACGCGCCTCGCGGGCAGCTTCCGTTAACCCCGATTCTAGGCTCTTTGTCGGCTGGCCCTGTTTTCTGGGCGCAGCGCGCGATGCGTGCTTGCTGCCGACAAAAACCCTTTTGTTCGACGCAAGTCAATGAGTCACGAGCTGCTCGCGAGGGATGACCTTTCTCGACTGGCGAAGGATCCCGGAAAAGAAGTTGGACCGAACTGGTTTACCGAGCGAGACTCTCGATTATCAGTTTTAAAAGCGTACGGAGAAAAGGTTCGTGCGACCTTGAAAGAAGTGTTCGGTAAATTAAAATGCCAATGAAAGAAGTAATTATATGCTATTTAAATAGCTGAAAATGAAATGAGCAAACTGTCTTTGAATCGCAGAGTGATTGAAATCCTGTAAACTGCGTTGAAATAGATTGTTTCAAGTTCAATCAGAGCTTGCTTTGATACATTTAGGTCATTATCAAAATACTTGCCCTTTTATATAATCTCCCTAGTAATGTTCTCCAATTTCATGTAATATAATGGTGTTAACTATGCACACCCAATACTAATTATTCAAGGCTGTAAGAGACCTTGTACATAAGCGAATGATTAAAAAAAATTAATTTCTCCTTACATCATAGAAAACTATAAACTTCCTTTCTTAATTTACATTGGTTTAAATCCAACAAGAAAATCTAAACAATCTGCCATTTGAAAAATCATCAATTTCTTCACTTCCAACATCCATTTGACATAAGCCGCGCTTCTGCCCGTTTCAAGCCTTCGCTCGACTAGCCGAGCCCCCACGAGCTTACATCATCCCAAAAGCACATCTCGCCTAAAAAGAGAGCAGAGTCCGCGCTTCCTGCGAACAAAGGAGGCGTTCGGGCGCGTTTAATTCCTGGGCGAGAGAGCGTCGTCAATTGGCAATCGCGGCGTCCGGCGCGCGGCGGCTGCGGCGCGTCGCAGAAGAAGCCCGCCGCGCTTTCCTCCGGATGCGCTTAGCGCTGCAGCAAAAGCCGGCTCCCCTTAACTCGCGATAATTGCGCGAGCGTCTAACGTTTCAGGACCGGACGGTATTCTCGTGGTACGACGACTCGGTCTCCGCCAGCGACGGCTACGCTGGACGAATGCACCTCGTCGAGGACGCCAAGAGCAAGGGACTGGGACAGGGCAGCATCAACCTGACCAACATCAGAGAGAGCGATCAGGGCTGGTACCAGTGCAAGGTCATCTTTCCGAACAGGACCCCGAGCTGCAGGAACAATGGCACGTGGTTCCATCTGGCCATCGACGGTAAGTAGCTTTCTTCGGATGGTTCGTTCTTTCAATTGACTTATAACGGCGTTAACGTTTGAGATGCGTTACTAAAAACAATCTAACTTACTAAAAATTATTAATTGGAATTTGGAGGTGTGTGGACTGTTTGGATTGATGGTTCTGGAAATTTATAATCCGAAGAGACATTCAGATTTTATAAATGAGCTTAGAATCTCTCGATAATTTTTTTTTAAATTGAAAAATTAAATAGTACATTTAACTTAGAACTGCAGTTATTAATTACCAAGTTTAATTATATTGTATTGAAAAAATGTGATCGATGCGGTTTTAACTATAATTTTTTCCTATAAAACTATAAGTGCATAAAACGATTTAACCTTGAACGATAGGATGTTAAAATTATACATACTTGCAGACAAATTTCCGAACTATCATGTTATCAATTCAGCCATTCATTTTTCCATATCCTGAAGCTGCGCCAGCAGGAGGGATAAAGATTGAGATTAATGCTGCCTGCGGCAAACTAACTGGCTAAAACTTATATATAACAAAAAATAATTTATAAATTTACAAATTTTATTTAAAATGAACTGCATCATCGGGGCTTAATTATCACAACTAAAAAAGGTCAGAAATAGAAAAATTCTTGTGCAGAATTCTGTGTTTCGCAGATCAACTTTATCGTCTTTATAAATGTAAGATATCATTGTGGTTCTACACACTATGAAACAGGACGCCTCAAATAATTTTTATCGACAAATAAAATCGAAACGAAATAACTACGTAAAAAAATTTGACGCCTCTATGAATGAACCTTGTAACATTTCAAAAACGTCAAGTGATCATTTAATTTACAAAAGCGATAAACTTGTCAATTGCAACGAAATTAAAAAAAAAGTGGAGAGACTCTCTCTTCCGAAGAACTTGTACTAAGCTCGTAAAAGCTTGGCAGTGCTCGCACGCGTGACGTGAATGTGATGAGCTACAAGAGAGACGTTAAGTTAACGAAGCACGTTGATATGTAACATCCAGCTTGAATTGCTCGTATCGCTGATGCAGCTTCGAGCGCATTTCCTTATCGTGCTGCACGCAGCCGATGCTAACCGATTTTGCTCTTTTAATTCATTAACGAGGATTAACCCGGGCCGCGCTCCGAGGAACGCGTAAATTTCCGCGGCCGCCGTGGAGAGGCAATGGCGAATAAAGTAAGGGAGGAAATTAAAATAATGTGCCCGTGCGCCGCTTTACTAACCGCTAACCGGTCAGATTGGTTAAACCGTTCAAACCAGGTGTGTTGCCGCCGTCGCCCAATGTTCCAGGCGAGACACTTTTGGCCGTTCCACCCATTAACAAGACCGTCATGGAGGGAGATGCCGTGTCCTTCGACTGCGTCTCCAAGAACAATAAGTCGACCATCGCTTGGTTCCGCGAAGGCCTGGAGATTATGAAACAGAAGGTACCTAATCTTGTTTTACGCACTCGATTAATTTCATTTGAAATTTGGGAAATAATCAACGTTGCTTTACTAGAGGAAATATTACTCTTGTTCTAGGATCTTCGGGAAAGAATTACTATAACCGACGATGGAACTTTGACTATTAATCCAACATTGATGGGTGATCTTGGCGAATACAGTTGCACAGTCACTAATGAGTACGGCGAGACGCAAAGTGCGGCGGCGTATTTGAATGTCCAATGTGAGTGCAGCAGTATCTTTTAATAAATAATTTATAAACTTAGTTTGTACAATTATTATCTTTCGTCCGAAACGTTATTTTTGTCAGAAATCCATTCACCATCAATTTCTCTCTCGCAGATAAAGCAAAAGTCATTTATGCACCAAAAGAAGTCTACTTTCCTTACGGCAAGATGGCACTTCTGGATTGTCATTTCCGAGCTAATCCACCTCTAACCAACTTAAGATGGGAGAAAGATGGATTTCTTTTCGACCCCTACAACGTCCAAGGAGTTTTTTATAGAAGGAACGGATCACTTTTTTTCAATAAAGTAGACGAAAGTCATGCTGGCAGTTATGTATGTACTCCATACAACGTACTGGGAACTGATGGTCCCAGCCCTCCTATTACAGTCGTAAGTAAAATATACACAATTTGTATATTGCAAATCTAAATATATTACCTTCAAACATTCTAAGAAAACATTATAACAATGATATAAACATATACTTTAAAAGCAGGCAGAAATCACAAAAGGATGTATATTATTAATATCAATACTGTCTATTAAAAGTTTGAATCACATTTTCTAATAATCACTTAGAAAGTAACTTCAAGAATCAACTAACTTAGGTGCAAGAGTAATATACAAAAGCATCAAAATAACATTGATCCAGAAACACCTAATAAATTTATTATTTCATCGCTCTCAATTCCTTTCTTTATTCTTCAATTAAGCGCTGCTCTCTTGAAACCTAGAACCACAATTGTCCTGCATAGAAAGTTATTGCTCCTTTTACAAACACAACTAATCTTTATAATGGAACTTTTCTTCCTGCAAAAAAGAAATTGCAATCTTGTACTTAAGCCTTGTCTAAATTTTATAACATTGATATGATTCCGCAGATATTAATTAGGATTAACTTTTTGAAAATAATAATTTCAAACCATACTTATAAATATAAAAATCATAATATTATAAGATAATTTGTTATTCAATTGCGTTTCTTTGCTTAATTCGTTTATTTGCATTGTTCTTCAGATAGTTCAACGGCCTCCAGTATTCACAGTCACACCCCAGCACCTTTATATGCGAAAGCTTGGCGATACTTTGGAAATTCCATGTGACGCCAGAGACGGTGACCTCAATCACCGACCAACCATCGTATGGTACAAAGTAAGTTTACTGCAAAAAAGCTCGATTAAATTTTGGTGTAAAAATCTATGTTGAAAAGCAGTACATTGTCAATGTCTCTATTTTAATCTGTGATTAAAATTGCGAAACAAGAATTATTCCAACAATAAAGGAAATTAATTTAAGATAGAAATCTAATAGAAATTAAAACGGAATGTTAAATTTACTAGAGGAATATTACATTCATTCAATTTTTTCAGGATGGATTTCCTTTGGCACCAGATCGAACATTGATAAGAGGAGGGAATTTAACAATTGAGAGAATTCAAGAGCAAGATCGGGGCATGTATCAATGTGCAGCCAGCAATGAAGCTGCCACAGTGGTGGCAGATGCAGAACTAATGGTTCTGAATGTGCCGCCTAGGGCTCCGTATAATTTAAGCGCCAACAGTACAAAAAATGCTGTCACTCTGACGTGGGTACCCGGTTATGTCCGACCGAAAATGGAATATTCTATTTGGTAATTTGATTTTTATTTTTTATTTATTTAATCTGATCAAAATATTTGAATTTCTTGGTAAAAATGTATTAAAACATTTACTAATCCTCATTTATGGTCATTTACAAAAATTGAATGCTTCTATTTATATTTGGACATTTGTGAATTAACTAATTGCAATACTTTAAGAAAGTACAACAACTTTATTTCATAAATTTTCATTTACTCAATTGACTAATAAACAAAATATAATTTTAAAATTATTTAACATAGCTTATTGGATCAAAAATTACTAAATTAATATTTACAAAAAATTTAAATTGAATTTTCTTATTCAGGTATAGACCCACGGATACGTCAGAATGGAGAACAATGAAAATAGTTTCCAGAAAAATTACAGAAGCTACCGTTGGTAATCTGGCTCCTGGAAAAGAATATGAATTTATGGTACTTAGCCAGGACAAGCATGGTGATGGAATGTTCAGTAAAACTGTGCGCGTATTTACACAACCAAGTTAGTAAAATAAAATAGATTATTTTGAAAATTTCTACTGCCATTAAAAATAAAAATTTTATTTTTTTTTAGACGCTGATTTGCGCAATCTAGCATCCGAATTCAAGAGTGCTTTAGGTATAGTAATATATTCAGATTATTTTTCAAATGCAATTTCATGCATGACAGCATTTTTAATTTATGGTGGTGTTATTTTTTATGGTATTATTATTTATATGTTCCGTTTATTATGCAACTTGTACAAGTACAAAAGTACTTGATCTTTAAAAAGATATTATAGTTTCTGAAAAATCTATATAATATTAACATTAGAAGTTCATAACGATATGTTATGAATTACATTTATACTAACGAGCGAGGTAAAATGGCTAGTTGATAAATTAATCGCTTTTAGACAACGATGAAATGGGACCACCCCGAAATGTAAGAGTGCAACCAACGGTAGAAGGCTACCTTGTTACTTGGGATCCTCCAGGAAATGGACCAGACCAAGTCAAATTTTATACTGTAAGATGGTTCAGAGGAGCTTCAGAGCATTTGTATGGCAGGGCAGAAACCGTTGATACTTATTATCTAGGTAATGAACTTTTTTTACTAACTATTGAAATACTTATTAGTATGATAATAGACAAAGTAGGTTGTTGAACAAAATTCAGAACCATCAAATAATTTAAGGAGTCTTCGACGTTTTTGAATAAAAACATATACATCACTAAAGCTCGACAACAGTGTAAATAAACTATGCCAGATTCATTTACGAAAAAAAAATTCCATGGTTGAAGAAGTCATTTTCGAAAAAAACGCTATCAAAAAATTCTCATTTTAACATATAACCTTATGAAGCTCCTCAACAAAATCGATGAATACTCCGAAATAAAATCATAAGTCTCCGCGGAACAAAAATATAATTATACTTTTGACTCTGAGAAATCCGTTAGATTAATAAAAATATTATGTTAATTTATTCAATCAAAAGAAAATTGCGAGTAAAGTACTAAAAATGAGATAAAAAATTAACGTTGATTGTTGTACGTTGTTCTATGTTGCAATGCAAAAAGTATCTTACTTATTTTTCTCATTTTTACGAATTTTTATAACGGTTGAATCTCTAAAAATAAAACCTCGAAATTACAGTAAAAACTTTGGAAGAGGAAAGCTACTACACATTCGAAGTTGTAGCCACGTCAACGTCCGACGACATAACCGTCAGCGAACGATTCACTTTGGAAGTTCCGGCGTACCGGAGGAACCGTGCCATTTCAATGGGAATTGTTGCTGGTATCGGTTTCTTAGCGGCGGCTTTGGGAGCTATTTGGTGGGCGAAGAAGCGCTTCTGCCAAAATTCATCAGGAGAGAAATAATTCCACCGTCAGTTGTCGAACTTTTTTAGGGTGTTAAGTTTTACCATTGCACATTAAGATTTGTCTATTTGTCCGTAAGTTTAATGATGATGTTCTTATAACATAAGTAAAACGATATTAATTTATATATTTTTCTTCGTATGAATAATCGTGACAGATGGATTGAATGCATGGAACTAATAACGAAAGTTCATGTTAGACCAAGGTTAATGTCTCATTTATGTTAAGATTGTCGAAATATTTATGTTACACTGCGTTTAATAAAAAAAAAAAGGTTACGATAACGGTGTTGTTTTTCATGTCTTTGATAATAATTCATTCTACATTATCATAAATTGTGATATCTGAGAAAGTAAACTGTAATAATGGTAAAATATTATAGTTATTAAACAATCTTCATGTAAAAAATTATTCTTGAAACCCAAGAAGAAAAAATTAACAAAGATAAAAATTTAAAGGAAAAATATTTGTTGAAAAAGTTTGTTTATATAATTAGTAGAAGTTAATGATTTTTGAAGCGTTTTATTTAAATTTTTCTATTGGTACCATCACAACTGCCCATTTGTGGAATGTTCAGAAATATTTTTAAAAAAAGCAAAGAGTTAAAATAAAAAACATCATTACCATCACCAGATAACGTTTTCTTGTATATTTCGAGGCAATCGTCAAATTTTGAACTGTTTAGGAACAAATCAAATCACATCTTTTATAATCGACTTAAAATCATTGTAAGCCGCATTCTTCAAGATCGAATGACGAAATGGCTGCTTTTTCTAGTGAGTACAAGTGTGTTTTACAAGGGCTTCGTAATCGCTGTATGTTAGTCTCTCAAGTAAACTGGCATTGTTCAGAAAACGAGCGACTTGTACGTACATGTGTATAACATCAGAGTGTGTAAATCATTCCATAATTAGAATCTCGATCTTACGACTTTTATAAAATTCGCCAACATAGAAGCTGTATCTAATTAGGAAAATCATATTAAACAGTCTTTTAGCTTTATCAAATTATATTCTATATATATCAAATGATATTCTATAAAAGCGTTCATTTAAAATCGAAGTTAAAAAATAAGTTTAATAAACGCACAAAAATGCAGGTAGCAATTATAGTTTTCTTAATACTTTTGAAATTTCATTAAAATGTAATCTAGTTTAGTT
The DNA here is from genome assembly GCA_900474385.1 of Ormyrus pomaceus. Classification (NCBI taxonomy): domain Eukaryota; kingdom Metazoa; phylum Arthropoda; class Insecta; order Hymenoptera; family Ormyridae; genus Ormyrus; species Ormyrus pomaceus. The sequence goes on from UCOM01001633.1 coordinate 36,848, forward strand.
TTATTTAAAAAAAAAAGGTTCTCGCTCGTGTGCTTTTAACGATTTTTCTTAATTCATTCGCAGCCGCCTCGAATTTCAATGATTCTTGTTTTCGGAATATCCCAACTTCTAGTCCTTCTCACTTCTTTGTAAGTATTCAGCTGTATTAAATTTCAAGCTCTTCAATAATCGGAAAGAGACAGCACATTTATAGTTCCCCACGTGGAAGCATTTTCTGCTAGTTTTATAAAATTATCTTTATAAAGTATTATATCGAATCGTCCACGTAGAAATGTACGTTAGAAATAAAAATAAACGTAACTCGTTATCAAACTTTTGCAAGTGTTTTGTAATTATATAGGCTACCTTGCAATGATTATTTTAATATTTGTTCTGGATATGTATGTAGAATATTCTGTTACATTTTACTAATAAATCGTCTGAAATATACCTACAAGCATTTTTTTTCATGATTTCACTTGAATTTTACTGATGTGAATATGTAGTATTTCCTTTTTCAATAATAAAATTCAAAACATTTCAATACAGATAGAATATTTTAAGCAGCATGAAAAGTATTTTTTTTATTTTTTTCAGACATCATTGGTATAATAAATCCATTCAAGAAAACAATGAGGATACATTGTTATTTTTTTCCATGACCATAATATAAAAAACCGCTGCCAAGTCATTGGCAGTTAGCTTCCTCCTAACTAATTTATTGTTCCATTATTATCTCGTTTTTATTATTATTTTATTTTTATATGCTCATTTTAGAATTTAATGAAAAGCTAACAAAATTTAAATATAAATTTTGTTATTGGAATATTTAAAGTCCTAAAAAACAGAATTTTT
>UCOM01001634.1:0-37613 GCA_900474385.1 Ormyrus pomaceus
GGGGGGGGGGGGGGGGGGGGGGGGGGGGGAGGAGTCGAAAAAAGGACACGCTCCTCTCCTCGGCTTGAGGGCCCGAGAGCTAAAAATACGTCATTTGAATAATTGGCTTATCGCGCGCTCCTTCATATTTTTTTTTCTTCAACCGGGGGAAGACGAATCGAAATAGCTATAATCTACAATCAAGAAGGTATACGGCATAACGTGCAATTATGAATTAAAGATGAGCCGAGCCGAGGCAAGAAAATCGAGGAGAGAAAAGAAGCGACTAAGGCAGGAGCAAACAAACGCGGCCACTTAGCACTGCTACGTCGTTAGAAAGTCATTAAAAGCGACTGATTGGCCATTGAATTTATTGATATATACGCGACAGTCCTCCTTCATCTTGCACAGTTCGCGATTGAATAAATGTAATTTTAAGAAAGCCGCAAATTACCGGGTCACCGGCGCGGCCGGCTATATATTTTTATCGTTCGCGCCATCCCCCGCGCTCATCGTCGCGAGGTCGAATATAAAAATATAACGCGCCGTTATTCCATCGCCATTACCGTTCGCCGTTAAAAATGCAGATTCCCCCGTGAATAACTGAGGCCCCGCGACGCCGTGTATGCTTAAAGACCGCTAAATTTTCCATGAGGCTCTAGACTCGCGGCCGTTCTATAAGCGGGCCGTACGACTGCGCCGACTGTCGCCCGTGGAAAACGCTGTCCGAGGGATTAACGAAACGTTTTGCGACTCGCGAGGCGGCCGGCGATAAAGCGGGCGACAGCCGCGTGAAAAAGTTGCGCGAAAGCTTCGTTACGTATTAAAAGGGGGGGGGGGGGGGGGAAGGGGTGTCGGCTTTTTTGCAGCGGCGCGTTTTCTCCATCGGCGTTTCCGAGCTGCGCCGGCAAAGGCGGGCGAAAGGGGTCGCTCAGACGTCGGCGGCGGCGGCGGCGGCGGCTGCGTCATTGCGCGTATAAAAGTGGGCGCAGGCTGTTGCTGCTGCGCGGGTCACGTGTGTGTATGCATTGAGATGAATACGGTAACGACCGGCGGCGGCGGCGGCGGCGGCGGCAGCAGCAGCGCCAGCGGGTAAAGCCGTGAGCGAGTTCCGACTCCCCCTCCGTTACTGGTTGCACACCAGTAATTGCTTCCTTTGAGTAGCTCCGGAGGTGTAATTTAGTCCCGACCAGTAACCTTAACTAATTAACACACCCAGTAGCGGGAGCGCGCGAGCGTATGAACGAGTGCGACGAGGAGAGAGCGAGACCGAGCGACTCTGACGCTTTTCGGAAAGCGACGGCGTCGGCGGCGGCGGCGGCGTCTTCATTTTTAGCTTTCCTCGCTCCAAAAGTCGATCGCTTTGTCGAGCGCTCTCTCTCTCTCTCTCTCTGCACGCTCTATGCAGATGAGCGCGAGAGGTCAGGCGCTTACGCGCGCGCACACACGGGCACACAGACGGCATAACCTTGAGAGCGAGCGAGCGAGTCGGTGCGCCTGGCTTTAACCAAAAAAGGATCGTTGCCCACGCTTCCCTCTCGCGGCTTAGATTTCATCTGCGAGCGAGCAGCCTGCCTGCCTTTTTTCCTCTCTCCCGCCCCTCCGAGAGCCGCGCGAGGAGCCTCCCCTTTCGCGCGGCGAAGCGAGAGAGAGAGAGAGAGAGAGGAAAGGAGCCAGACGCGCGGCTCGCTCTCGATAACGCGGCGTCGTCGCGCGGCTTGTAAATTCAAATTTTCGCTGACACCCGGCGCGACCCGTTAAATTATCGCCGACGCTTTGTGCGCGCCTCGATCACACTTCTTTTTTTTTCCTCCGACACTCTCTCTGGAGAGAGAGAGAGGTGGTCGGATTTCGATACTTTATCTAGTTATTTACAGCCGCGCGGATGAGTCAGCGCCGGCGGGTATAATTCAAAATTCAGGTTTTCCTTGAGTTTTGAAACGGGAGAAAGGCCTTTACGAATATAATACATACAGTGGGCAACCGGTTCCGATCGTAAATTTGAACTTTAAATTGCGCATTCCTAAAATTCCCGGCCCGCCGCGGAAATTTATCGCTCTAGAATTTCCAGCTTACATTATATATTTCTACTGCCCGGCAGCATCTCGCGAAACGGACGGGACGAGGAGCGATGTACAATTAATTTCGCCAACTGCACACCGACCTCGTTATACGGTATATATATATACAAGAATCGAACTGGCCGCTTGCGCCGCAGAATCACTTCCCCGACGAGCGGCGAGAAGGATGCTCGTATTTAACACCTGATTAAAGCGCTGGAAGAGGGACGAGCGGCGGCGGCGGCGGCGGCGCGTTCTCGCCTCTCCAGCGCCGCGTCGTTCCTCGAGACTCGAGCTCTCTCTCTCCGCTCGCGCTGTAGGTGAGCTGCCTCGAGCGACAGCGTAATCACCTGGACGAACTACCAGGCTCCCTCTCTCGCCCATTGGCGCGCGCACGGCCGTCTCATCCCGAAATCCCTTCTTTCCCCGCCGCCGCCGCGCGCGTTTTAATCTCCCGTATAATTATGCGCGAAAACGCTGAGAGCCGCGCGCGTGTCACTTCTTTCGGGAGGGGAGGGAAGCGAGAGAAACGAGTTATCGATTTCCGTAATTGAGGCCGAAAGTCGGATAATCGTGTTTGTGGAACTAACGGAGCGCGGCGCGTAATGACAGCGCGTATGCAAAAGTATCGAGTCGAGTGTCGGCCGCGCGGCGCGCGGAAAGAGGTTGATGCAAGAAGGCGGACAATTGCCGGTCAGCGGCGAGGTGCCGAGTTGTGCAAAAGGCTCATTAGTCGCGCTTATTAATTATTTATGTTCGGCGATCGCGGCGCGTTCGACGTGTTGTATAACGGAGGGGCGCGCAAAGATGACGCTCGGCTTGCTGCAGTGCACCGCGATGACGATGGCAGGCGAGTCGCGTGGCTTTTTGCAAAGCTCCTCTCTCCCGCTCTCTCTCTCTCTCTCTCTCTCGGGCCAACTAATTGTCGAAAGGCAGCACAGCCTCCTTTCTTCGACGCACGAAAGCATGCGATGACTAATTACGCGGAGCGCGCTGCTGCCGCCGCTGCTGCTGCACTGTGTACGCGCACATACGGGGGGAGTCGAAAATCTCGAAACCGCGTCCTTGACTGCCGATTTAATTGGGCTTTGCGACAAGCCGAGAGAGAGAGAGACAAAGCGCTCGATAACTCTTTAAGCCGCGGCTGGCTGCTCATTGAGAGAGAGAGAGAGAGAGAGAGCGGGGCTGCCGCTCCACTCGCGGACGAGGAACTTTGCCCGTTTTTGTCGCCGGCCTCGATAATTGCATTGATTCCTCCTCCCGCGAACGACGACGAACGACTCGAGTTTCGCTTAATTCAATCCTCTTTCTCACGCGCGCCGCGCCGCACTCGCGGCTTTATTTGCCAGGCGGCCTTTTATAATCCCCCAAGTAGAGCGGCGGCGCGAGCTGCGCGCGATCTTGATCCATTACGTAATTCTGTTTGCCCCGGCTAAATCAGATTTCTTATATTTACCGGAGCCGAGAGAGGGCTCCGGGAGGAGGAGTCCCGCGCGCGAGCACGAGGGCCCTCTCGTAATTACGCTCCGTGGAATTCGTTTGTCCAAAACAAATATTGTTGAATCATATGAATTAAGGGTGAGAGACGACGACGACAAACCAATTCTTTTTCAGCACGAATCCAAAGCCCTCTCTCTCTCTCTCTCGCTCTCTCCTCGCATTGGTCGCTTTGCTCTTGTTCTCTCCCTGCCGGGCCGTGCTTGTTTCTCTCCTTTATTTTCTGGCGTTTCTTCTTTTTTCCCCGTTCGCCTCTCTCTCTCTCGCTCGAGCTCTCTCGCTGCTTCTCGGGCTGGCAGCGGTCAAAGTGGCTCGAAATTACGACCTCCCTGCGAACCCTCTCCCGGACCCCTTGTGGTCGAGACAATGACTCTCCAGACGAGAGATATAAAGAGCAGAGAGAGAGAGAGAGAGAGGAGAGAGACTCGGGCAGCAGCGGCGTAATCGCCAGCGAGATCGCGAGCGCTTCGCACTCGGGCTTAGCCTTCGACGGGCCCAAGGTTCGGAGGGCCCTACGCCGCTTTCACTCTCGCTATCGGCCGCCGATACGCGTCCCGATTAACGCGCCCAGCCCCGAACGACGCGCACCGTCGGCCCAATAAGTATAAGCGGCCGGAAAAATAGCTCCGAACGGCATCTATTATGAGTAATTGGCGAGGAGACAAAGGAGCGGGAGCGGGAGGAGGCGGAGGAGGAAAAGAAACTGCGGTGCGCCGGAGCCGAGGTATATACAAAAGCGATAGAGAGGAGCGAGCGAGAAAGCTGGCAGGCACAAAGCGAAAGAAGGGGAGTGCCTCGATGCTCGGGCAAAGTGGGGGCCGGCCCGAGAGAGAACGAGGCGCAGAGAGAGGAGCGAGGAGAAGGAGCGGGGTGAACGCTCTGCGCGGCGAATATTCGTGAGCGCTGCGCCGCCGCCGCCGCCGCCGCCGCGAGAGAGCTGCTTTAGCCGGACTTGAAGTTTGCTGTGTCCGTGGCCTTGGGACGATCGCTCGTTCGCTCGCTCGCTCGCGCGCGCGGCCCGAGCAACCTTACTGGATCGCTGCCAATATAACCCGACGCGAGCGACAGATGTTGCGAGAGCCGAACGCGTGGGAGTCTGCCGCGCGCCGCGAGAGGCGAGAGCGGATCGGCCGGATTATCGCGAGCCCGAGATCTCTCCGCGCGCCGATTTTCTCACTTGCCCTCCGCCGTACGGTCATTTTCGCGCCGCGAGAGCCCGAAATATCCAAACCTGTTTACGAGAGCCCGATTATTCGCGCGCTCTCTCTCTCGCTCTCGGCTCATAAGTAATCTGCATCCAATTAATTGGTCGTTCGCTCCGCGCGCTCGGAAGCGGAGAGGCTCGGGAGCCGCCGAGGCAGCTGCGCGGATAATCAATTTCCGAGCGTTTTTCAGGGGCGCGCGCTGCAGTCCGAATCTGGGTTAAACGCGCGCGAGAGTCTCGCTCGCGGGTGCATCGATCACTCGCGGCTAAATGCCCCGGTGCACTTAAATCGCCGGAGAATCGGGTTCCGGACTCGACGAAATCGCACGATTAAAAGGCGTGTTTTTGTCCGAGAAAAAAAAAAGGAGGAGCCGAACGCCTAATTGCGTAATGACGCGTGGGAATTTTCGGCCGCGCGCGGCGCCTGGAAAAATCGGCCGGCCCGCGAGAGAGCCGAGAGCCGAGAGCGTTAATTGAATGACTCGGTGAAAAATAAAGCTCTCGTGAGAGCTGGCTGCGCGAAGAAGTTTGAAGGCTCGAAAACACATCGGGATGTGCAGCTACACGCGGCCGAGAAGCGGGGCTCTCGACTCTTTCTCTCTCTCCTTCTCCTTCGGGGCCGCGTCGTTCGGCGCATTAACAGGCATGACTTGAAAAATGCGGTTCCTAACACCCAGCCGGTCCCGTGTCCGTCCGTCCGTCCGTCCGTCCGTCCGCCTCGATACGTGTTGGTGGCGCGAGCTGGAACGGCCCGGGATATCGTGTTATTAATGCGTCTTGTTGGCTCGTTTAGTTGATAGTTCTCGAGGCGGAATTGGCAAGCCGCCGGCCAGAAATGTGAAATGCGTGTAGACGTTTTAGAAAAATACCGGCGTAGGATAGGCTTTTTTATTGGGAGGCGATCGCCTATAGGCGGCTCTTATCGCGCTCTCCCGCTTAACTCCTAATGCTTACTTTAAATGCTCCCGATGCGGAGCGCCGGGAGAGCTGACTCAGGTATATGCCAGGCTTTTCACTTGCTTAAACCCCCAAGCCTGAGTTTGCTCACCGGTTCGTGCTCGATTTTTACAAATTCATCCGCACGTACATGTATGCCGGAGGGTTTACGTTACAATCTAAATAGTCCATCTAATGTTTACATAAATTATTGATGGATTAGCGTGTGCGATTTGCCCCGTGTTGACTCTAGCTTGCGATCGTTATAAATAGAGATGGATTCGCGCGAATATATATATATACAACAGCGCAAATACGGCGCACGTAATAAAGTGCTCGTGCGTCGAAGTGACGAATAATGTTGCGAAAAATCGAATTCTCCCGCGAGCTTATGCATCAAACATAAGACTAAGGGCACATCGATGCCCCGCGGAGCTCGTCGCGCGAAAGAAGGGCGAGATATCTGCCGCGCCGCCGTGTATACCTTCCTCCCGACACGTACGAGTGTATAGTCGGCGCGATCGACGAAGGGGGACGCGGAGAAGGTACTTTTTTTTCTCTCTCGCCGAGCGGATATACACTCTATTAAAAAATGATGGCGCAATCTCGGAAGATTAACTTCAGCCGGGAAATCGGAGATTTCTCACGCAAGCAAGATGTCCGCTGCCGATTCTCTCGCAAAAGATCAGCTCGAGATCTTTTGTCCCAAGAGCCTTTGGCGAGAGGCGGATTTCCCGAGATTTACGCCGATCCGCGCTCCTTGATTATGCTCAAAGTGGTTCGCCCGGTTAATCCAAATGGCTCGCGGGTCAGCGTCGGCGCGGAATAAGCCATTACCGTTCGAGGGCGGCGCGATTTCCGCAGTTTTTTCCCCCGAGTTTTCCGGCGGGGAGAAAAAAAGAAGCAGCCGCGCTCCCGTCGCATTGCGTCGAAGGGCCGCGGCGGCGGCTCCTCCTCGCAGGAAAGCCGGGGATTACGCGCACTCTGGGATTTACGCCAGTTTTCTCAAAGGGAAAGTTCGCCGCACTGGGTTTTACAAAATAGTGCGCGGCCGCTCCTTCGCTTCCTATTTTTCCGCCGCTTCTTTTCTCTTTCCGCTTCTTTCTCTCTCTCGCTCGCTCTCCCGAGGCTCCGCCGGGGGTTTTACAAAATTCCACGTGCCGCTTTACTTTTTTAGCTGCTACTACTCTTACTACTTCATTATACAGGCCGCGAGCTCCATTCATCGCTCTTCGACCTTTAAAAATAGCGCGCTCCGCGGCTACGCGGGGCTAACTTTCAAGAGCAGCGTCTTTCATTGGGAGTATACACGCGAATGTAAACGCTGCGCGCGAAACCGCACGGGGAATGATTGGGCTAAAGAATTTCGGCGCGGAACAAAGCCCGAAAGTCGATGTATATATTCCGTTGAACCCTCGTAAAAGAAAAAAATGAGTCTGAATGAGCTCGAGCAGCCCTCGGATTTTCGCGCCGCGCCGCTCCGCTCGATATTTTCCTTCTCGAAAAATCCGGAATTCGCTCAAGTTCGAGAGCGCGCCGGTTGATGCCGTTCGAAATGACTAGCTCGTACGCTGAAAACTCGAACTCTCTTTCGCGCACACGAGCCGCGGCAGCGCGACGGCGACAATAATAATAAAAGTCATCGTCGGCGCGGGCGTTCGAAGTGAGCTATAGGAAGAAACGAGTGTTTTTCCGCCGGCAGCTCTCGGCAAATTAGTCGAAACGTATTTAGCGCTCCGCGCGCCGGAGGGAGAGAAAGAGAGAGCGAGAGGGAAGAAAAAAAACCGTGTTTTCCAGGCATTGATAGGCGGGTGCGCGCGACAAAGACCGAGCCCGGCGTTGTCGGGTGAAAAGCCCGGCGTGCGTGTCGCCTCCGTGCGCCGCACAATGCTTGCGTTTTGGGAAAAGGCGCCGGGAGCGGCGGGGGAAGGGCGCGAAAATAATAAAGCCGCGCGCTTAGCAGGTACGCCGCTCGCGTTTCTGAAAACGGAAGCGATCGCACAAAGGCGCGCGCCTCCGCCACCTGCGAGCGCGAGAGCCATTGTAAATTCATGAGGCTGAAGGGCGACGCGCCTCTCGCCTGCGACGACGCTTTTTTTCTATGCATCCTCTAATTCCGGGGCCCGGGCTTCGACCCGATTTCCCGCGGCCTCGCCGAACGGAATAGCCGATCGCGGTGCATTATAGGCCTGCTTTCGCTCGAGCCGCGGCGCGGCAGGAGGAATTTGCCCTCCTCACCCGGGGAGAGAGCGGGAGAGCCTTCATTGTTTTTCCGCCGCTAATTGACACCTGCGCGCGTCCTCCGGCGACATTCGTCACACCTTGCTACGCGCGCGCGCATTTTCCCGTGGTCGATGAACCGGCGGGCGCCAACCTGTCCCTCCGCCGCCGCGGCCGTAACCGGAGGAGAGGCTCGCGCCCGAGAGAGAGAGAGAGAGAGCAGCAGCAGCTCTGCTTTGGGAAATCCGCGCGCGGCTTTTTGTAAATTGCGCCGAAGCGGTTCTCCGGATGCGAGCTGCGACTTCTTTCTCGCGGACGCGAGAGGGGCTAAATTGCTCTCTCGTTCGCGGATACTTCATGAGAGGCTGATAAAAGCGCCGTAAACGCCCAGAGACACTCTCGAAAAACGGGTTTTCGAGACTTTTTCGCGCGCGCGAAGGAAGATAAAATATTAGATAATCGTGGCTTTTACGAGTGATTAAAGATTTTATTGTCCCATCAAAGTTTATAAACCGGATAATTCCCGGAGTGACTCACTGTACATCTGGCCAAGCTTAAGGGCACTTCGTAAAGTGGCGATGGAAACGCGCCGCGCGCATTTTTTCGTCAAAACAATCCTGAGTCTTGCACGTCCCGCGGAATTCACTCCGTATAATTTTCGTTTGTTACACCGAGAGAAGAAATATATAGTAAAAGTTACCATAAATTAAGTATACTTTGTAAGAAATTTAACTATAATATATTTGGTAAAATTTCCTATAAAGTACGGTAATTTTTTTGGTTTTTACAGTCTGTGCTGGCCTCACTAGACAGTATGGTAATTTTGACAAAACTTTTCTCTCTGCGTACAATCCGCACACGGCCTGCAAGACAATATCCTTTAAAAATCTCGCAAGTATACACAAAAGCCCGGCGCTTCGCGTTCGGCCACTTGTCCAGAAGAGTTTCGATAAAGGCGGAGCGGCCACGTAAAAGTGAGGCGGACCGGGGGGGGGCTAGTCGATGCCTTTCGGGTAGGGTGAGGCATGATAATGAGGCTGGCTGCCGGCGACGAGTATAAACCCAGGGCCAGTGCGCCGCGCCTCGTGCACTGGCCATTGAACAGTGGTCGGATAAGATTGCCCATTCGCTTTGAAGTCCAGTGAGCCGTGGATCTGCCGCCGCCGTCGCCGCCGCCTAGCCGGGCTTTGGGTTTTCGGCCCAAGTGCGACTGCGCCGCCGCCGCCGCCGCTGCGGAGCTCTCTGCGCGCGAATAAGAGGTGCTAAAAGAGAGAGAGAGAGAGAGAGAGAGAGAGAGGACACACGGCGCACTCTGCAATGCGAGAGGGAATTGGAAAAGCGAGGCTGCGCCCCGGAAGGAGGGCCGCGCCGGCAAAGAAATCCCCGCGGCCGGCGTAAATAAACCAGAGGTAAAGACGCGCTCGATGCAAAAATGAGGCCCGCGCCGATGAAAACGCGGGGGCGATCGCCCCGGCCGCGCGGGCCAAACGGAATTTTTTATGGGGAGAATCCGTTATTTAGCGCGTCGGCGGCGGCGGCGGCCGGTCCATTGTGTACAATCGGCCGCTCTGTGCACCGCCGCCTCGGCCGAGCAAACACACGCGGCGTCGCTCGAAAGAATGTGCGCCCCCCCCGCGGAAAATTAAGAGAGCGAGCCTGCATCGGAGAGCCGAGAGCGAGCGAGAGCAAAAGGGAAAACAAGAGCCATTGGCGAAATTCTTTCGGGATTGCGCGATCTCGAGATCCTTATCGGGAACCGTCTGGTTTCTCGCTTTGACGAGGGATACGAAACGTCTTTTTTATACCTGCCTCGATCGGAAAGCCGTCCGCTCGCTGGCGCCGCTCTCCCACCTGGGAGCCCTGTCCTGACCCCCCCCCCTCTCCCTCTCGGCTTCTCGGAACCGAGCTGACGATTTCTCCCAATCAGGAGTAATTGTTGTTGTACCGAGAAGCTGCTGATACCTGACCGAGAGCGCGCCCCTCGTCAAGCCGACCGAATGACTGCGTTTATATAGACTGGATTCTTAACTCGAGCCTACTTAAGCCTTCCTTTCAGCCTCTTTTTTTTTTATATTACGCATCGATCGGTCCGCGGCTAAAAAATATTCCTCTCCGCTTTCGCCGTATTCGAGCTCGTCTAGCACACAGGGCGACGGTCGCGCGCGCGACCGAATTAACGAGCCGGAGCGCGAGAATATATACTCGCAATTATGCGCTTTGAGAGGTTTGAATGATCGCAGGAAGGGAAAATAAGAATTACGAGAGGGCCGCGCGTCTCATTATTTTCTAATGCAGTTTGTTAATTGACCAATCGAGGCGCGGCGGGCACACTCGGCGCGTCGAGGATCGTGTGTGAATGCGCGGCTCGGCAGCGTCCTCCCGGTGTTAAGCAGCGCCGGAACAATTTAATGATCGGCGCGCCCGCGGAGAGAGATTATTACTCGCTCGGCGGGTTCTTGCGCCGCGCTCTCGCGAAAAACCTCGGGTGCGCGGAGAGCGAGAGGCTGCCGGGCACGTTTTATATACGCGCTGCTCTGAAAGGGAAGAAGAGGGATGAAGAGGGAGGGAGGGGCCGCCGGGCATTGAAAGCTCTCTCTCTCTCTCTCTCTCTCCTTCGGAGTGCGCACTCATCCTTTTTCAATCTGCAGGTGCACCTCGTTTCGTCGGGGCTGCACGGCCCGAGTCATCGGATTATTCCGAAAATTTGTACGCCGGAGGAGAGAGAGAGAGAGAGAGTAGATCTCTTACCTGCGCTTGCGCGCATCATTTCATCCGAGGAGAGAGAGAGAGAGAGAGGGCCGATGGGTAAATCAGTGGGATTTCCTTTCAGCTCTCGCGGGGAGAAAAAAGCGCGTACTCTCCGCGATTACTTTAAATCGCAGCGCGCTGCGGAGAGGCAGAGAGAGAGAGAGAGAGTCGGTGAGAAGCGCAAGAACAGAAAGAGGCCGGCATTCACGAGGGCCCCCCCGCTTCTTCTCCTTGGCTCCTTTTTCGCTTCTTCTCTTCGTTTTTTGCTCGCGAGCGCGAGCTAGTGGAGGAGAAAATCGATGTTGGGCCAAAGCGACGAAGCGTGATTAACGATTATCCTTCATTGAAAATCATTCCCTTTTATTTACCCGACGCGCCGTTTGCGCGTACAATTCAATTAGCGATATATCCCGCGAGCAATAAATATATGGGAACAGCTCTCGATAAGAATGAGCAGAGTCGGGAATCGGCGCAGGTGCAGATACCTGCGTATAGGTATATAAACGCTTTGGTTTTTATGCGCGCGGCCGAGCGCGTCCGGGGTGGTGTACGGATGAGGTCAGTCCGTATATATAGCCTACTCGGTCAGGACTCGGCGCTCGCTCGGCGGATGGAGTAACGAGTCTCCTCCCCCCCCGAGCAACGCGCGCTGCATATTTAATGGGCTACGTGCTCTCTTCTATTTGCGCTCTCGCTGGCTGTCTCGCTGACGCCGCCGCCGCACCCGAAGCCCCGTCGTTTTGAATAGGCGCTTTCTTGCGCTGCACCGCCGCCGCGGCCTGCGCTTTTTCCCTTCCTTCGGATGCCTTTTCGCATGTATATAGTATATGTGCTTTTCCTCTTCCCCGTCGCGGAGCAGCGCCGCGGTGCGCCGGCGGCTGCCTTATTTGAGAAACGCAATTTGTCGACACGGATTCTGGCATCGACTTATGGCCTTATGAGACGCTTTTTTACCTCTCTCCGGCTTTATCAGCCGCCTCTCTCTTTCTCTCTCTCGCTTCTGCGCTCCGCTAGCTTTTATGGCTTCCGCGAGAGCTTTCTTGCAAACAATCATACGGCCGCGGCAGCTCCGCTCGCCCGATTTCTTGAATATGCATTTCGCTTATCTGCCGGCTCGTTTGTTTTCATTAATTTCGAGCCGTTTTCGCGGCGCGAGCGCTTCTTAATTACAAATTAATTATGATAATTCGGTTCGCGGCATTTTTTTCCCCGAGCATATAACGAGCCGGCTTTCCCGCGGAGCGGAGTGCAGTTTCTTGTATCGTGTACGTATACACCGTCGCGCGCGCGCGAACAATTCATTAGGTACAAATTTCCTCGATCGCGAGGGACGTCTCGCGAAAGGGGGGTAGCAATAAATCAATCTCCGCGGTCTGCAGCGCAAAAGGAAAAGGGAGAGTACGCATGAAAATTTGAGGAGTCGTTACAGGCGAGAGCGCTGCTCAGACGCGAGCGGCGAGTCGCCGCACGGCGAGCTTTGCGGTGTCGAGTGGCATAAAAACAAGCTCGAATCTTCCGCGAACTGCCGCGGCACGAGTTCCCGTCTCTCTCTCTCTCTCTCTCTCTCGTCGCTGCGATGTGTTGGCGTGTCGCGGACAATTTAGCGAGCGAGATAGAGAAAGGTGTATGTAGTGGTGGTGGTAGAGGGGGGTAAAAGGCGCGGAGGGAGAGAAAACATCGGCAAACGTCTTCTTGCGCCTGCCTCTCGAGTATGGCTTTCCGTCACTCGCGTGAGCCTTAAGTGGTTTATCGCTCCCCGCCGTCTTGTTTTTATTGAATGACGAGTCGTAATGCAATTTCGCTCGAGCGAACAACCAATCGATTTACCTCGAGACATTAAGGAGAGGGCATCGTTTCCGCCGACTAACGTCTTTTCGGCTACCGACCCTCCCTCGCAATACTACGATACTTACTTTCGTCTCGCAAGCGGTGCCCCGCATTCTGATGAATAATAAACGCGCGACGCGAGAGGATGATGACAAACCGCGAGAGGCAAAAATGTCGGGAAGGGATCGATAGTCTCGCTCCCCGAGCGTAATTAGAAAATTCGAAAAAGCCCGCAGTCTGCGTGTGTTCTTAATATCGCGCGTCTTAGGGAGAGGCTCAATAGGCCGGAGTGGAGAGAGGAGGGGAGAAAGGAGGTAGTCGAAGGTAATGCCGCTTTTCGGTCAACAGAAGGCGGCGCGCGGCGCGCTCTTTTTGTCGATTCAGCGAACTTGTTGAATTCGCGCAGGGCTGCAGAGAGACCCGACGTCCTCCTCCTCGTCGCCGTCGTCGTCGTCGTCCCTGACTTCGCGGGGGATGAGCCGGTATTATTAATCCAGCCGAGCCTTGCAGATACGCTGCCATTCATGGGATTCCTTTGTCGTGAAATTACAAAAGGCCGCGACGAGGCTCTCGTGTACTTTCGCAGTTTTCATCGATTCTCCAACCCCTGCAGCCTCCTCCCGCCGCCGCCCCTCGGATATTTTCCCATTCTAATTTCTTCCACGATTTCTTTTACCCCTTTTCAATTACGGGGCTTATAAAACTATTTCCTCCGCGGCTCGAAGACTGTTATTGCGGCGATATAGATATTTTATTAAGGGGAAAGATTGAATAGGCCGGGATAAAGAGTTTTCCAACTACTATGTGTACAGGTATTATTAGTAAATCTTGGGCTTTCCTTCCGCGCGTGAATTGACGCACTTTTTTCCCTGCCTGCCTGCCTGCCTGCCTGCCTGCATGAATATTTGACGCCGGAGCCTCGTTACGTTTGGATTTGACGGAAAATTGCCGGTTATTGCGCGCCTCCTCTGCAATTTAGGAAAGCAGCTCTCGCCTACATACAATGCGCGTGTCGGCCTCTACAACCACTTGGCAGGACTATGATTTCCGACTATGATTCACAATACAACGCCGATTTCTTCTTTCCTCGCGACACGCGGCTTTACGTATACGCGCAGCCACTTACCTGCTCTGTTTTTATTCTTAATTCCCCCGGTCGAGGCGAAAGAAGCGATGCTGATCAGATGACAGGGCTCGTACGGAAATTCCTACGCGTTCGAGTGGTGTGCCAGCTTCTAATCCCGCAGAAGAGACCAGTCACTCGGACGGAATCGGGACGAAGGCTGCTTCCTGGCTCGGCGAGCCGAGACTGCGCATTAGTTAAGGCGATAATCTTAGGAAAAGGGACTTCATTAAGATCGTAATCGGCAAGGAGGGGGCAGGGGGAGCTTCGGTCCGTGCGAAAGTGGGGGCCGGTCCAGCTCCTTGTTAAAAAAAAAAAACGAAAAAGGTCTCTCGATCGTCCCTATCGGGAGATGATACTTCGGATAAGGGCTGGCCATAATAGTCCGGAGGCTCGGATCTCGCTTTTGTGCCTCGGGGAGAGGCTCGCGTCCGCGTCCCTAACCCCGAATGAATATGGTCGCGCGTCGCGAGTAAATATTTGGACTTTGCCGGACCGCAAAACTGCGCGACGCTCGTCGGGCCGCATTGTCCGGCCGCTTAGCCGAGCGTGATAACAGATTTATCCCGGATTGGGATCGCGGCGAGAGTATTGTGAGCCCCGGCCGCAGGACCTTTTTCCCTTCGCCTTCCGAGAGAGAGAGAGAGAGGGAGAGGACCATTGTGCTCCTTCGCCTCTATTCTTGCGCATTAGTCCTGCATTCATTTCCCATTATTGAGGATCAATCATCCTTAGGCTAATCTGCCTCTCTCGTTAATAACGGCTACTCCGCTTATTTACTGCCGCTTTTTCGCCGGAGATTCGCTCCCCTGAAATATCCCAATAAAGTAGAAATTCTCTCGCGTTCGAGCGCGCTTCTGTCATTTTCAAACGCTCAATTTATTTCAGTTTTACGTCGTTACAGGTTTCCGCGGGCTTTGTAAAGTACGCCGGGATAAATTTATTTAACGTTTAACAATAATTTGCCGATTTAATAATTATGACCAGCCGACCGCGCAAATTATAATCCGCGATTTCCTGCCCGCCGGGAATACCGTAAAAATATTTGGATTATTATTGTTCGGCGATATTTAATTATTTAACATCGAAATAAAGACACATTTAATTTTCAATTAAATATAATCATTTAATATTCGGCTTTCCGCTAATTTGTTGGAATCCGAAATCTGCTCGAATTCAACTTTGTAATTAAATTACATCCAACGAATAACGAAAGCGGAACGAAACGCGCTCCGAAAAGTGTACAAGGCAAGCGGGAGAAAGTGTACTATTTCGAAGAAGCGCGACGGGGATACAGCCGAATTTGAGGAGAAAAAGAGAGAGAGAGAGAGAGAGAGAGTATCCATTCGCTCAAGCCGAGCAACAGGATCTTCCTGTGAGCGGGAGGATCCGATGACGGGGAGTAAGACTCGTATCCTCCGAGGCCCCCGAGAGGGAGAGAAGAGAGTGGCGGCGCGCGAAAAAGGATAGCTTCTTTCTCGTCCGGGGCGCGCGAATCGAAGGAGGCTGCGAGGAGGAGGAGGAGGAGGAGGAGGAGGCAGTGCGTGTGTGTCGTCGTCGCAGCAGCGCGATGTTTGCTTTGCGCGTCCCGCCGGTTACCGTAGACTTCTTCAGCCTCCCCCGCCACCGTCTGTTTGCCCCGAGCACACAATTTGTGTTTTCGCCTACGAGGCGCGCGCGTATCCCAGGCTCTCCTCCGCAAAAAAAACCTGGGCCGAATCGATGGCGCAGTCGCTCAGCTGACTCTCGGGACTGCGCGGAAATTCGAATGCAAATACGGAAGAAAGCCCCTTTTTCTCTCTATCTCGGGGGAGGGGATCGAGGCCGGAATTTATTTTGACAAAGTATGCAGCGCGTCTGGATGATGGAACGGACGTAGGTAGGCTGCCGGCTCGTTCCGTGCGACTTGACGCGGGGAGCACACGCGCTCGCTCTCTCTCTCTCTCCCGTTCGAAAGCTCCAGAGTTCTTTGATGTTCCAATGAACGAGGCCCGGGCGTTACGGCCGCACACCGTGCAGACACACATTGCCGCATAAATATTTAGGTCCTGCGGAGGCGCCCGCCTGCCTGCCTGCCTGCCTGCCTGCCTGCCTGTCGGCCTGCGAAGTCTGCTCCTGTGTACGTCGACGAATTCGTTGGGGGGGACTTAGCTCGAATAAACCTGGCCGCGCTCGCCGGACTGATACAGTTTTTCTAAAGTGTCTTTTCCCTATCTTTCACGGGGATTCAGGGAAAATCTTTGATCGGAGCTGCGAGAGCGGCATTTTTTTGTCAGTTTAAAAGATGAAAGACACTAGACTGCAGGGCAGAAAAGCGCGACAGGCTGTTGGGCCAGCACTGCCGGCAGCAGCCCTTGTCCTCTTGCCAAAGCCGAGCTTGTGACACATGCCGCGGCGGCGCCGACGCCGCTTTAATTTCGTCCCGGCGACGCCACGCGGTTTATCTCGCGCCGCGCGCCTCTCGAAACACGGCCCGTCGTCATTGTCCTCGATGACGCCTCGGCGGATATCTCTCGTCATTATTTTCACCTGGCCACCACTTCAGACATCGATTATACACGCTGGTAGGAAAATTGTCGTCTGCCCGCGATCGACGGGGGAATTCAATTAGACGGCGAAAAGGTCGAAGGGCCGACGAGAGAGGAGGTCGTTTCGCAGCAGCCTCGACTCTCGCTTCGGGTGTATAGCTATATATTTATTAAAATTCAAGATCCAGCGCGCGCCATATCCGAGCGACTGCGTTCGAGCAGTAAATTTGAATAGGGCGAGGGAGAGAGAGAGCTGGGCTCCGCCAGCGGACGAGTTGGCTCTTTCTCCGTCTTCCTCTCTCTCTCTCTCTCTCTCTCGCGAGAGGGGACTGCGACGGTCATGTGTAGGTACTCGACCGCTCGGCGACACGGACGCGCACACGGGGACCGATCGGAACGTGCCTCTTCCCCGGCGCAGGCGACTGCCTACTTCGACCCTCGAACGCCGGCCGAGCAGCGGCAGCGGCTCCTAACCCTCGGCGCGTCTGTACACGGGGCGCGCACTTGACGTCTGGCGATCCGGCTTCCTTTCGTCCTCTCTCTCTCTCTCTCTCTCTCCGCGGCATATTCGGATTTATTGGCGCGTGCAGCGACGGCAGTCGCGCATGAAAAAAAGAGCTCTCGCGAATTATTATATATATCCAGAGAGAAAGAGTGAGAGCGCGGATTTTTTAAGTGCGCCCTCGGCGGTTACGATTGCAGGAAAGTCGATTGTTGACAGAACAAAGTGCTCACTGGCTCTCGGTAATTTGCTCCCGGCAGCGGGGCGCCGAGTGCGGCCTCTTGATTACTCGATATATATCCCTCGTGGTCGCGGGACCGGCATCTGCACGGTGCGCCTCTGCGATACGCGGAATTCGGCCGCTCCCGTCTTCCGACGGCCGCCGCCTGCAGGCTTTGTCGAGAGCTGCCTTTTTTTCGCGCTAATAATTAAGAATTTTCTGGTCGGTGAACGTTAAAATCGGTCGCGACGTCGTCGTTGCTCGACAATGCGCTGCGCTTTTCCTAGAGATTCGAGGCCTGGCCTCTCCTCCCCCCTCCCGCCCGACCTCTTCGCCTTGTGAGCGAGCAATGCGGCGCCGGCGTATGTAGCGTTAACACACGTAGAGCGGCGGCGGCGCTGTGCCGAGCTCTTTGCCACTCCACCAAGCAGAATTTGATAGGATAAATTCCGGCTCTGAATTGGCTCCGCCGAGCCGGAAACTCCTGCACTCTCCGCGCCCGCCGCCTCCCCTCGACTTCCACCGGCAGTCGCGCACACCGCCGAGCGAGCTCCACTCTTGCTCTTTCCGTCTTTCGCCCGTGTGCTCCTCTCCTCTCTCTCTCTCTCTCTCCCTCTCTCTCCCGCGGCCTTCTTCGACCTCGTCGTCGCCATTTTCCGCGCGCGGGGCCTCCTCCCCTCTCCCGCAGCCCCGATTGAACGTGCGAAAAATCCGGCCATTTTCGCGAGCTGCAAACCTTGGCGCGGGAATTTCGCGTCGGGGCTCTTTCATTACGTCAGGCGAGGGAGAGAATCTTTTTTTTTTTTTTCGGCGCGCCTGCGCAGCCAGCGATATATGCATTCACGAAGAGCGCCTTTCTTGTGTTTCCCTCTCTCTCTCGCTCTCTCTCTCTCTCGTGGCGCGAGAGCGCGCGTTTCTGGCTTCACTAACTTAGAACAATCCCGCAGCGCTAACAATGAGTCCGCTAATTTTCGGGCAGAGCGTCGGCGCACACACACACCCCATCGCGAAAACTCTATGGTCTCTCTCTCTCTCTCTCTCTGCGGCGGAAACAAAAAGGGAGAAGAGAGAGAAAAAAATTGAAAGGAAAGCAGTGTGTTTTTTTTTTTTTTTTATTTTCGGCTTCTTTATTATTGTCGCCGGCGCTGCCAGCGGAGTCATCGAAGTGTAATCTTGGCTCACGCGTCCCCGATTCTCCATTCGAATTATCTGCCGCGCGCGGGTTTTTTTTTTTTTTTTACCTTTTTCATTCTCGGCTGGTATTAAAAATATGCCCGGGCCACTTGAAGCGTTACTCTCTTCTTTGTACTTTGTGCATGCACACGTGCAGCCTTTTTTTAAACAAAGCGTTATTAGTGCAGAGCAAACCCGGCGAAAAGCCGAAGACGCGAAGAACGGCTCGATATAAATCGAAAGGAGCTTTAGGGCGCGCGAGGTCAAGAAGCCGGGCCGCGCAGGAGCGAGGCGTGACAAGCGGCCAAAAGGAGCATCGCGACTAATCCCCGGACGAGTCAAGCACGCGCTCCTCGAGGAGCCGGCCGGAGGAAAGGAGAGAGCCAGCCGGCCGGCCGGAGAGCGCAAGAAGCGCAATCGGGCGCGCCGCGGATTAGAGAGAGAGAGAGAGAGAGAGAAAAAAGAGAGCGAGGGGGGATCGGACAATGCGACCAACTGTCGGCTCCATTATCTGCACTTAATTAGGCCGCTTGCCCGGGCCCGGGCCGGTGCCGGGCTAAGTCGACGCGCCTGACAAGATACGAAGAACGCAATGACAGCGCCGCGTCCCCGGGGGGTAGACAAGATTATAATCTGTCCCCATTATTGTGCCATCGACGTTGCGCCAGAAGGGATTTTCCGTCCAGTTCTTTTTCTTCCTTTTTTTTTTTTTTTTTTCAATTCTCCCCCTCAAGCGCCCCCCGCGAGCGACAATGGCGCGCGTTACGCTCGCGCGCCCGGCCACTTTTGTGCATTTAGCGCATACGCCTTCTTTCCGGCGCGTTTACCGGGCGGCTCGTCCCCGGTAATCGACTCCCCCTCCTATGTAACAGCCCGGAGAAATCCCTCCAGTTGCACGGGCGCGACGAGAGGGGTGAGCTCGTCATCTCGTAAACTTACTAGGGAGAGCGGGGACAACGGCTTAATCCTACCTGCACATGATGTTCTCAGGCCGCACGGGGACACGCGTCTCCCCCCCCCCTCGTCGCTCGTGGGAAATGGACGAGTTCCGCTTAGATTCATTTTTTTTTACCTCGACTCGCGCTAATGAGACGCCGAGCGAGGCTGGCGCCGACGGTCGCCACTGGCAACGGCAAACTCGCGATCGTATTAGAGGGATTCATTGACGCCGCGACACCGGCCGCCGCGCGTAATGGAGCTGTGTCGGGTTCGACGCCGAGCTGGAGAGCCCGACGGAAGAGCCCAGTGTACACATTAATGACACCGACACAGAGAGCGCAGCTGACACACGTAAGAGATGGACGCGGCTCCGCAAACCGATTGGCCAAACAGCCCTCGGCGCGGCTCCTGCCTATGCCCTCTACCTTCGAAACGAATCGAATTCGATAGCGGGACTCTAAACATGTATACCCACCGCTCTAACAAAGCCTTCCTTTCTGTTTCAGGTAAGTGCGGCGCTGAAAGGCTGTTTTACCCGCTGTAACGTAAGTACAAATTGACGCTAAATTCGCTAAAAAACGCCGATAAACCGACTTAGCGCCTCGCGCAGCGGGGAGGAGTGTGAACGAAGAGTGAGTGAGAGAGAGAGAGAGCGAGCCGTCTAGGAGGCTCTCCCGGCTCCGCGGTAGCGGGACAAGTAATGCGCTAATGAGCAATGTCTGGCGCTTCGCAACCGGCGGCTCGACTCTGCGTTACGTCAATTTCGCAGCGTGTGCGCGCCTCGAGACGTAGAGAGAGCGAGGGACGGAGACGCGCGGAGGGGAGAGAGACCGATACACGTATACATGGACGCGGAGAGCGTCCTTTGCGTCGGCATGTACTTACCGACGCGCTCGCTCTCGCTTATTATCGCTGGATCCCGACGCGGCACGCGCGAGTCTAACGTCTGCGTGTGCTGCTCTCTGTCCGCTTTCGAGCCTCGCCAATCTCTTCGCTCTCTCTCTCTCTCTCACTCTCTGTCTTTCGAAACTTGTTTCGTTCGGCCTATACCTGACGTTTATTCCTCGGCCTTCGCTTTAAAACAGTCCTATCCCCGAATCGTCGATCTCCAAATAATGTATTTTCGGCACGAAAGCTAATTGGAGCTCGGAAGGAAAAGTCTAGTAGAATCCGAGCGCACTTTACAGCGCATTCATCGGAGCATCATTAGCAGAGCATTAGTAGATACAACACAAAAGACGTCGGAGCGAGCGTTGGTACCGGCAAAGCCGGGCAAATAAAACACAGAGTAAAAATACATAAAGCCGGATCAACTGGCGCGCAGCTCGTGGAAGGAGGATGACTGTCTCTCTCCCTCTCCCTCTCGCAATTCGAGTGTCGCTCGCGAGTTAACGAGTCGATTTAGTTGCGCCTGGGACGCGCGACGCCGTGTCGGCTCCCGGCTTAGGTTCGACGTCCTCGCCGGAATATCGCCGAGGCTTTCGCCATTCCGAGGATCCGACTTGCGCCACGCAAAAATGTCTGCGCGCTCTCTCGTCCTCGATCGATCCTTTATATCCCGCTGCCGCCACCGTGA
This sequence comes from Ormyrus pomaceus, assembly GCA_900474385.1. Lineage (NCBI taxonomy): Eukaryota > Metazoa > Arthropoda > Insecta > Hymenoptera > Ormyridae > Ormyrus > Ormyrus pomaceus. The sequence continues at coordinate 20,533 of UCOM01001634.1, forward strand.
ATACGAAATTCAAGAGTCGTCGCTTTGCGCAACAACGGCCCGGTTAGCGCGCTCGATCGAGGTGCGTTTATCCCGCTGCTGCAAATTATCCGCCGGCGTCTATCCGGCAGCGATCCGCCGTCGGCAGGAGGAGGGAGAGAGAGAGAGAGACGTGGGTGGTCCCCGGCTCTCGGCTCTCGGCGGCGGCAGCGGCGGCGGCCGTAATTACAGGTTCCTTATTTACCGCCTGTTACACACTTCGTTAACGCATCAGTTATTAAGCAGCCCGGGCCCTTTCTTCCACTCGGCTTTGGCGGCGGCGGCCGTGAATGAGATCGAGCGACGGCGGCGGCGGCGGCGGCGGCGGCACGGACGGTATTTATGAATGAATCGCGTGCGTGCCTGCCGGCCGGCTATTAGCGGCGGAGCGACGAGGTAGCTTCGGGTCACGGGCCGCTGTCACCACTCTGCTCGTCCGAGGCACGGAAGTCGCGCGCGTACACGCCCGACGTTTTTAAACTCGTCCGTCTTCTTCTCTCCCTCTCCGCGGCTGCAGCACGCGAGCTATGCGCCCGCTTATCGAGTCAATGAAAACTCGGCTGGCCATTCACGCCGGCTATTTTTGGCGCGCCCGGCTCCTCGGCAGATTTACGAGCTTCGCTCTCGCCTATCCTTTTTGCATTCAGCGACGACGAATCATTCACTCCGATTGATTCTCGGCCTTTTTTGCATTCGCGCGCGAGGAGCGAGTTCCCCCCGTCGTGGACGTTTTGCCAGCCGGGAGAAAATAGCGAGAGGCAGCTCATTCATCTCCTCGGCATTGTTAAAGGAGAAGTTAGCTTTGGCTCGAGCGAGCTCGTGCATTGCGCAACGACGGTTGTCTCTTGCGTTTGACGCTAAAAGATAAGGTTTGTTATATCGGGGACAAAGAGAGAGAGAGAGAGCCCCTCTCGGCACTTGCCACGGCAGTCTGAAGGCGGCCAGATCCGCGCTCTCGGCGACAGCACAGAGACGCAGGAGGGGGCGACAAGTGCGCAGCTTCTTATCACTCGTTTATGCACTGCAGCGCCGGCAAAAGACGGCGCGCGGATCCCCGCGTTTCTTTCTCTCTGGTCTCCCTGGCTCCGCTCGCCGCTAATGAGGTTTCGAGCGAGAGAGGGAGGAAGGCTTTGGCGCCGGCTGCGAAATTGCGATCGATTTAGTGGCGCGGCCGGCGCTCGGAAATTCGGCCGGATTGTTAGCGCGCGCGCGGGAGTAATAATTGCAATTGTAATTAAAAGGACGCGCGTCGCTCGTCGGGAGATGGCTCGGCGAAAGAGAGCAGCGGCGGCGGCGGCGGCGGCGGCTGCGGAGAGAGAGTCGGGAGGAAGAAGAAAACGAGGGACACGAAATGAGCAAGAGCTCGGGCCGCTCTCGGCGACGCGGCGTAGTGCCATAATTGGAACGGTCGCGTGCACTCGTCGCACTCGTCGCCGTGCGCGGACACAATGGATTCGCCCGAGTGCAAATTATTAACGTGCCCCGGCCTTCTCTCTCTCTCTCTCTCTCTTCTTCTCTCCCGCTCCCGTCTCTTGTTAGGAGAGAGAGAGCCCCTCGGCAGAAAATTATCCTCGCGTTACTGCGCAAACCGCCGCGCTGCCACCGGGTAATTTAGCCCCGCGCCGATAAGCCAAAAAACATTAATGCCCAATAAAAAGGAGAAGCCTCTCTCTCTCCCTCTCTCTCTCTTCGGCTGGCGAAAAAGGAATCGTTCGAAAACGCCCACGGCCCCCACCACCGCCGCCGCCGAATGCAGCCGAAAGGGTAAAGAGGCTCTCCTCAATCGGAGATGTATATAGGAAGGCAGCTCCTCCTACTTTCTCTGCCCTCGCTCTCCTTTTATTCGCTTTTTCTTTATTTCAAGCGAAGAGAGAGAGAGAGAGAGAGCGAGAGAGTCGAAAACGCGCAAAACGCCGAGGCAAATTCAGGAAATTCGCAAAAATCTTGAAGCAGCGGCGCGCGTCAATGCGAGACTTTATATACGAAGGGCTCGAGAGGCAGGAGGAGGCTTTATGGCGCACGTATACACGTAAACACGTATATAGACGTGGAAGCGGCGGCCAATCGGGAGCGAGCTCCATTTAAAAGCGAGGACCGCCACCGCCGCTGCCGCTTTCCACGACTGAAAGGCATTTAGCCAATTTAAAAGGTCTTTTCATTAGACATTTCACTTTGTTTCCCTCGCCCTCTCTCTCTCTCTCCTTCTCTCTCGCTTTAAAGGTTTATATTTTAAATGCTAATTGCAAGTTTTTTTAATGGCGCTCCGCCGCGAAGAAGCAGCAGCAGCAGCCGGCCGCAGAGAGAGAGAGAGAGAGAGAGAGAGAGAGAGAGAGAGAGAGAGCGGGGCATTGTGTGGAAGCGCGCGGCTGCCGAATGAAAACAACGAGGCGCTATAGCACGGATGCCGGGAGAGAGAGAGAGACGATGCAAAGAAGTCGAGGAACGACGACGGGCGCATTTGTTCTTGAAATAAAAAGAGCGCGGCGGCGGCGCCTGCCTGGTCACCGCGGCCGCCCCCGCCGCTGCAATAACCAGATTGCCCTTCTCGCCGGGAATTTATATCCGGCGCATAATGAGAGAGCGGAAGAGCGAAGGATCCGTGTCTCTCGGCCGGCCGGCTAATTAGATCGGACGCGCGGCTCCTCGTGGCCGCGCGCTGATCGATTATTATCCCTCGCGCATAATGGACTCTCGCGCGAGCTCGCGTTACATTAGCTTCGTGGCACGCTGCGGGCGGCCCGAAAAGTTTGCGCCTCGGCGTATTCGTATTCCGGGGCATTATGTGACCGAGCGGCGTAACGAGCTTGTTGAAATTGGCAAAAGGCGCAGCCGAAGACCGAGGGAAGAAGTCGCGGAGCTGAAAAGAACAGCGCGGGAGAGAGGCGGCCGGGAGCAAGGAGGATTGAAAAATGCCGGGGAGAGAGAGAGAGAGAGAGAGAGAGCTTTTCAGCTGCCGGCGCGATTATTTTCCGCTCCTTGTCGTTCGCTGCCTAATCAGCGAATTAAAGCCGAGCCGGGGGCGCTCTCCGAAGGGAGATAAAAGGGGACGCGGCCGCGCCGACGACGCCGACGAAAAGGAAGCCGATTGTGCGGGGAGTTCCGCGAAAGATTCCTCCGCCGATTCGACTAAGAGGCGAAGAAAACGAAGGATAAAAAAAGAGGCGAACGGAAGGCCATTGTGCCCACCGACGACGACGACGACGACGACGACGACGACGACCGCCGCACCGCACCGCCGGCAGAGCTACTCCCATTATTATTATTATTTTTGTATCGCACCAGGTTCGATAGCCGGCGACGCGCGCCTTTCCTAATTTCGCCGAGCCCTCGGCCGGAAGACCCTCGTTACAACTTTTCTTATTACTCCTCTGCCTCGTGCCTTGCACGCGCATAACCCAGACCGGAGCATTGTGCACCAGCGCGCGGGCAACTTTTCCTTACCTGGGCCCTTGTTAAACTCGCTCGGATTGCTCATCTCGCGCGCGCGCGCGCCGCACTGTCGCCGCATCTCCAGTCTCGCGGAGCATGAAATCAATTGCGGCGCCCGCCGTGAAAAAGCCGTGCACAATGGCCCTTGCGCCGAACGCCGGGGCACACTCGAGTGCGATATGAAATGATCGGCGCCCCATCCAGCCGGAAAAAAGGACCGGCTCCCTCCCCGTGCACGCAATCGATCCCAGCGCGCCGAGCGGCCTGCGACCCCATTCAATCTCCATTACGCGCCGTAATTTTCGACAAATAAGGGGGGAAAGAGAGACGCTCTCGGAGTAATTACTCTCTCGTACGTACCGCGTCCCGTTCGCGCCGAGAGCAAGGATATATTGGCCGGCGAGAGTCCCGCGAGCTCTGCCGCAATAAGTAGCGGATAAGGAGGCCAGACGACAATGCCGGCGAAAGTAATACGTCGCCGTGGCGGATCATCGGGCTCTCCCGCGAACATCGTCTCGCGTCTCGTGTAATAAAAGCGCTTTGTGCTCGCCGGGGGCGGCGAGTCGCGGGGACGACGTCGTCGACGGAGACACACCGGGGAGGCGGAGGAGGAGGAGGCATCTTCCAATATACTAAGAGCGGATACGCAAACTCGCAGTCAGCCACCGGCTCTCTCCTCTCCCATTGTGCCCGACGGCCCATTTATTTATGCGTATAGTCCCTCGAAGTTTTAATCTGATGAGATGCGCTGCAGTCCGACGCCGATTCGCGGATCCGGTAATCGGCGGCCACCACCTTTGCTTCCGTCGATCAGGTGTGCTGCTGCAGCTAAGTGCGTACCCGATTTTCCCCAGGAGGAGCTGCTCGCAAAATGATCGGAGTCCCCGGCAAAGCGGACGAGAGCTGCAGAGCTCCGCCAAGTATATGCGAGAAATTTCGGGGGCTTCCGAGTGCGGTTTTCGTGCGGCGCGCGCTTAAAAAAGCGCGACTGCGGTTTCGCGATACAAGTCCGTCGGCGGCGTATATGACGTCTCTCTTTCGCTCGCGGGGCGCCGCGCGCGAAAGCTAAACCGCGGAATGAAATTACTTGGGCTTAATTGTTACGGGCTGACGCTCGGTGGTGCGCGCCTCGCCGAGTTGGCTCGCTCTCTCTCTCTCTCTCTCTCTCTCGTCAATGGAATGGCGCTATTGATTTTGCGCGCCGCGGGGAGGAGGGGCATCGGCGTGCACCGATATACGCGCGCACCGCGGTGCAGTTATTTATTCCTTTTCCTTTCCGCGACTCGGCCGAGCTTTTTATTCACTTTCCCGCTCACTTTGACCGGATAACTGCGGGGATCGCGCTGCGCGGTCGTTGTTTGTTTTTCATCAATTTTACGTTTTGCTCTCGTTTAGCGCCGGAAGCCACAAGTTTATCATCGGCCGAGAATATTAATGCAGAGGCTGCGGGTGGGACGGGGCGAGATTAATGTCGTTTCGGGGCCATCTTTGCGAAAAATCTGGCTTATTCGCGAAATGAGTAGGAGGAGGAGGAGGAGGAGGAGCGAGTGCAACGAACGAGAACGGCCGGCGAGAAAAGCCGAAAAAGAGGGTAGGAATGACGAGAGCGTTAATGAAAAAACGCCTGGCGAGCGCGCGAGCGTGTTTTCGGCTTTGTGCGGTCGGAGGCTGCTGCCGCTGCGCGCGAGCTTCGCTAGCATTGTTTGAAATACGAACACTTAGTAAAAAGCGCCAGTGGAGAGGAAGGGGCCGAGCTGCACTCCTCTCTCCTCTCTCTATCTCTCTCCTCTCTGCTCCGTTTTCGCATCACGCACTTTCTCTGTCTGTGCAGCGGAGAGCCCGAGAGCTAGATATATATATTCCGCGCTCCTCCTCCCCCTCCTCGCCGGCGCCCCGAGAAGAGTAAATGGACCTGAAAGCTAGATATGCATTTTTATACGTGAATATGGCGCGTCGCCGCGGCGACGGGAGAGCGCAAACCACTGTTATCGGCTTGGCCGAAATACGCGCGTTTTACACCCCCGCTAAACGCTATCTTCTACCTTTCGCCTTCCCGCGGCTTTTACAAACGCGAATGCATACATAAGCACGCGCACGTTGTACGAGCAATGCGTTTTTGCACCTGGGCTTCTACGGTAATTAAGCTCTTTATTCCGCGAGCGTTAATGAAAACGCCGCCGCGGTTCGCGTCTCGCGGCCGCGTTGTCGGACGAAAAATAAAAACGAAAAGGAAGGGGAATCGGCCGCTTCAATTTAGTTTTATAAGCGGGACATTATACCGCTCGGTTTTCCAGCTTGTAAGCAGAATTCGATCCCCTCTTTGGAGGCTGGATTATATATCCAGGGAGAACCGGGAAACGAGGCACTGGCCGCTCCTGCTGCCGCTGCTGCTGCTGCACAAAGCGACGACTCGGGGGGAATTGGATTCATCTTTCGATGATCCGGCTGACGTTACCGAAATACCTTTACAATGGGCATAATGCCGGCATAATGCTGCCCGCCGCCCGATAGAATTTACAATATTCGCGCACTAATACGTCGCTTCAAACGCTTTCAAAGCCCGTAATTATGTTTGCCTGGGCTGGCAAGGTGGAAAACGCGTCTGGCGAATCATCGCTATCCAGCAGTAGTGCTTCCAGTTCTTTCTCATTCAGCGATTGTCTACGAGAAGCGCGGAGACCAGCCGAAATAAAAACGTCAAATTATAAACTTTTGAAAAATTTCGCGCCGCGGAATAATAAATTTTTTAAGGAACTGCGCGTATATTTTGTGTATACAAATTTTCGCTAAAAAGTGCTGTGCACTCGCGAGAGCGCGGCTGAAGAATGATTTCATCAAAAAGCACGAGCAGAGAGGGCGCCTCTCGTACAAAAAACTAACATAATAATAATAATGATAAGAAACTCGTAAGGTTGTAAAATTTCGAGGAGCAGCGGCAGCGGCAGTGCAGCGGAGGCGCGTAATTACACGAGAGTGAAAGAGAGTGAAAGAGCTCCGCGGCCCTAACAAATCCTCGCAGCCTTCTCGCGTCTTGAGGTGCAGCGTCGCGAGCTCGCCGAATAAAGGAGAGAGAGAGAGAGAGAGAAGGCGCGCGTAGCCCCGACGCACGTGAATCCGGGCGCGAACGCGCAAATGACCTGCCCGGCCCGGCTGCCGCTTTTGTATTCGCGCTCACTCCGCGCGGCGCGCGAGAACCTTCCTTCATTAGCGCCAGGCGCGACGGGGCCGCAGCCTGCTCTTTTAATTTCGCTCTGGCCCGCGCTCTCTCGCCTATCCTGCCGCCTTGCTGAATAATTATTACAAATTACGGCGGCGGCTGCTGCTGGTTTTTCTCTCTTTTTTAACGAGGCATCATCGGCGCCCCTTTAATTGATCGCGTCGCGAGATAGAGGGAGCGGACGATTTTCGAGTTTGCGTGAATTTAGTCGCCGGAGAGAGAGAGAGAGAGCGAGAGAGAGAGAGGAGAAAAAAGCCGGCGGGCGGAGAGACGACGACGGCTCCGCCGCTGCCGCCGCTGTCGTCGACAGGAGGCCGCAACGTAGGGAGACCACAGGAAATCCGCTTTGCCGAGGGCTTTTCGGGTTTCGCGTGGGGTGGCTCTCTCGGGGGTGGAGGTGGGACGGGGGGTGTCTCACCACGTGCTGCGCCATCGGCTTTATTCTTAATATTTGTAAGGTTTTGCTCTGCGAAGGAGGCGAGCTCACCCCATAGCCTGCTGCTGCCGCTGCCGCTGAAACTCTGTGTAGGTGAGCAAATCCTCGGGAGGACGAAAAGCCCGCGGATAATCGCGATTTCGGCGAATCTCTCGCCGGCGGAGTTTTAGATTCTCCCCGCCGTCAATAAATAACAAAGCTGCCTCTCTCTCTCTCTCTCTCGGCTTTATCGTCCATTTAGCGAAATCGCTTTTGCGCCCTGCCGGAAAAGTTTAATACCGCGCGCGGCTTTGTTTGTCTAATCTAACGCGCCGCGGCTTCAATTACGAAATTCGTTTGGGCTAAAAAACGCGGGTCAAAAAAGCGGAAGAGCGTAAAGAGCCGCTGCCGCTGCCGCTGCTTATCACGCGCGGCGAAATTTTTGACGCGCGAGCTGCAGGTGGAAAGTTCATGAAAGGGCGTCGCGTGCTGCTGCGTGGCAACAAATAGAAATAGCAGTACGCCTCGTACACATGCTTTGCGGAGGCGGTGGCGGGGGTGGGGGGAGAAGCCGCTGCCAGCACGTACACACGCGCGTACAGAGCGAGAGAGAGAGAGAGAGAGAGACGGAGAGGGCTTACGGCTACGTAACTAATTACCTGATCCCACTGTAAGCAGCGCCAACGCCAACGCCAGCAGCAGCGGCAGCAGCCAAGTGAACTCTCATTGGCGAGAGAGCGAGGCGAAAGGAGAGGCTCGAATGACGCTCGCTGCCGCTGACAGCAAAGACTCCTCAAGCCGCGCGGAGCGCGTGAGACAGCCGAGCTCTAACTTGCTTAGTAGCTGCACTGCTCTCTCTCTCTCTCTCTCTCTCTCTCCCATCTGACAATTGCAAATTATCAGTCGGAGGGAGCAGGGAAAAGGTAACGCCGGCCCGAGTGTCGGGGCCCCCCTTTGATATGTATTTTCGAGTCTAAAACTGCAGGGCGCGTTAATTAGAGGAAAATCTGATATCCGCGTAAACAAGATGCATTCTCTCGAGGGAGGGCCGATCTCGCCATTGATATACGCGCGGAGAGCGTTATTGTGCAGCCGGAGCAGGACTCGGGAGAGGAAGCGATAGCCCCGATAGGAGCCGAGCGAGCGGAAAGAGGAGAAGCGGGAAAATCGCATGGCCGCCCGCTCGTTCGTTCGCGTTAGCCGGCCAGCGGGGGAGGAGGAGGAGGAGGAGGAGGGCTGCGAAGGACGGAAGGAGCGCACGCGGAGATAACGATAGAGCGAGAGCGAGAGAGAGAGACAGAGAGGAGAGGCGCCGAGGAGGAGGCGGCGGCGGCGGCCGAGAGCACCGAGGATGAGGAAATCGATCCGATTTTCCAATCTCGCTCGACTGTATTTGAATTCCAGCGCGCGCGCTCGGTAGCTTAGCTGCCGGCGCCCACCTCCTCCCCCCGCGCCACCCCCCTCGGCCCCGACGTAATACCGCATCGGCCGCCGGAGCGCGGAGATAGACGGAGAGAGAGAGAGAGAGAGGCAGGCACTAAGTAGACGCATACCGCGCGTGCTTATGCGCCTGCAGCGCAGGCCGGGCAGCCAGTCGAAATTGCACGCGCGCATTAGCCCGTTTATGCCGCGCCACCTCCGATATTAGGAGGCGGCTTTTTCCGCCGCGTACTTTTTTATTCGGCGCAAAGCGCCCGGCCAAGGCAAATACAATGTTGTAGTAAGAGCGGCGCTGCCCCTCTGCCCCTCTCTCTCTCTCGCTCTCTGTGGGTAGTTGCGGCTGGTGCTGCGATTGAATGCTAGGAATTTCATCATGAGTCGAGCCGGTGCTCCGGCTTGCGCTCGAGCTCTCGGGGGGGAGAGCGAACCGCCCCCGAGAGCACAGCAGCCCCTCTTGCTTAGCAGCGGCGGCGGCAACGGCGGCGGCGGCGGCCGTTCCAATCATGATTCCACGCTGCACCGTTTGAAGTCTCGATTGAAAAGGGGCGGAGGTTTGACTAAAGAACGAGTGCTAGCGATCGGCTATCCCGTTCTCTCTCTCCCTGCTCTCTCTCTCTCTCTCTCTCTTCCGCCGGCGTATATACTTTCCCTCGACTCGCATCGATCGCGCGGCCGACGAGAGCGCCTAGTGCGAGAGATGAAAAAAGCGACGACTACGATATACGAGAGAGAGAGAGAGAGAGAGGAGCTCTGCTCTCGTGTATACACAGAGAGCGCGAGTCTGCGTGCTCCGGGCCCCGTGTGTTAGCGAGGTTGCTGCATGCGCCCGCATGTGTTTATGTTCGACGCGTTCGAGCGCGAGAGCCGGCCGGATCGCTCCTCCCTCCCCCCCGGTCGGATAGCGGGGCGCGCGAGTTAATATTTGCTTTCGATGAATATTCCAAATTTCGGATGGCGACGTCGCGCGAGCGCGCGCGCATATTTTGATGAAATTCTTGCCCGAGTCGCCGTCGGCGCTGATTGCATTTTTTCCGCCGTCCCCCGGCTCATTTTGCGCGCTTCTTTTTTATATTACATCGAGCGAGTATTAATAATTCACGCGGCTCGCTCCGCGCGCCATTTTCGAAGGCTGCAAGACGCCGCCCGTTCCGGGGGGGGGCCGAGGGGCAGAGGGGGGAGCCCTCCCCTGCGCGCGCTAATAACTTTATCTTTCCCGGCACCCCAAAGTAATGGCCCCGGATAATCCTGTTTTACTAAAAATGAGCCCGCCGCCGAGCACTGATTTCCTGCGGATCACCCGCCGGGGAAAGCCATGTAATCTTCCCTTTTTTCCGACGCTCTAATCTCCGTGCTCCATTGAGTGTGCCAAAGTGCTCGCGCGACTTTTTTCCCCCTAAACATTTGCTCGCCGAATCGCCGCGCGACAACTTCTTACTCGGATTTTCTCGAATTACCTCGCTCGCTGATTTGCATAGATTGTTTTCAATCGTCGAGTAAAGTTATACAATAGGCCCCGATAGGATCGCCGAGCAAAGAGTGCTATCTAAGATCGCTGATGACAGCTTGCTGATCCCGCCACCTGGCGCTTATCGCACCGTTATTACATACGCGTTTAATAACAGCTCGCGTAATAGCGGGTCATTTTCTCGAGACCGTTCAGCGGCACGCGCCGACTGTGTTTGCCTTGGCTCCTCTCTCAAATTCTGCGGGGTTTTAGCGAGAATTAATCTCGACGAAAGAGGGAGGGACGCGGAATTGAAAGTGCGTGCACAATGGCCCTGCTCTCTCGCAATACTTTGAAATAATCGAAGCAGCAGCAGCGGCGGCGGCAGGCCGCAAGAAGAAGCCCGACGTCGCCCCGCGTGTCCACGGGGAGGGAGCCGCGGAGAGAGAGAGAGAGAGAGAGAAAAAAAAATAGAGCGGAACGAGTCGAGCACTCAGTGCAATATGTCCCACGGATAGAGTCGTCGCGCACACAGCCCCGTGAAATCTGCTAAGAGCCGGGACAGGGGCGCGCGCGCGCGCGAGCAAGGGAAGCCCAGGACAAATGAATGAACCGAACGCAGCTCGCGGGGGTCGAAGGCACGAAGAAAGCGGCGGCAGCGGCAGCCCTGGGACGCTGTACCTAACGCTCGCTCGCGCCCAGAGCGTATATACACGTGATGCTATCGCTATACTCTTTGTGATGAGATCCGGCACAATGATACGCATTCCCCGATACGCGCGCCCATATATACGCCTCTCTCTCTCTCTCTCTGCAATCTAGCCCTCTTTTTTAAATGAGATGTGCGTATATATCCCGTGTCCCGTATCCATTTCGCTAATAAGGCGCTTCCCGATCTGTCTCTCTCTCTCCCGGCGAGAGCTCTCTTCCGACGGGGGCCCATTGTGAGCTCGCTCCGGAGCTCAAAGTCAGCCCCCGATTGATCGAGCCGACGTCGCGGCTGCTCGCGTACGTACATCACCGCGCGAGATTTTAAGCCGCTCGGCTAATTGCCGGATAATTGGGCGGCAATAATTGCCCGGCACCGGTCAGCGCGGCTTCAAAGTCTATATATCTCGCGCGAGTAGAAAGTACCTGCGTCAGGTCGGACGGGGAGGAGAGCGAGCCCCGTAAATAGCTGGAGCGAGAGCCGCACAAAGTACACCGAACGAAACGAGCGCGCGGCAGTTTTCACTTTAATCCGGCGTCCTGTCGTTTGCAATAACCGTCTCCTCTCTCTCTCTCTCTCTCTCTCTCCCTCTCTCGGCGGCGACGCGACGTCACGTTCCGTTCGCGCCTCGTCTCTGCTCGGGCGCGCGGCCCCTTTACCTCCTGGCCCTTCGAAAATTTCGTAATTAGGTTTTTCCTTCCTCGCGCGCTTTGATCTCTCTCTCTCCCCGCGCGCGCGCGCCGGTTTAAGCTCCCAGTTAAAGCCCCGACGGGTTTTTGCGCCGACGGCAATCGGCGACGAGAGAGAGAGAGAGAGAGCCGCGCCGCCAATCGATGCCACTGCCACAAGAGCAAGACGGAGGCGGCTAAAGTTTTCGAATGCCGGTGGGCCGCAGCCGGCCGGCGGGGGCGCCTCTCTCTGCTTTTGGTATGCGAACTGAGAAGTATGCCAAAGTCCGGAGCAGCAGCGGCAGCGGCAGCCTGCTACGGGCTACAAATAGCAGACGAGCTACGCGACCTATACGTAGACGTATATATAGACGTATATATAGCCCTGCGGAGCGAGGGGCCCGGCAAGTGGAGCGAAAATCAGATTTGCTCGTTGTCGCCTCGGAGCGCTCCGTCTCTCTCTCTCTCTCTCTCTCGCGGAAAGGGAGCTCGGCTCGTTCTCGCGCTCGGCCTGCCAGCTCCATTCCTCGCTCTCGCTCCCCAAGCCCGAGCGAGAGCTGCGCCGCCCTTTGATCCTGCCGACGCGGCCACCCTCGCCGAGGCCTTCACCCTCTCCGGCCGCCCACCGCCGCAGAGCCACCCTCGACCTCCACGTGTCCGCTGACCTAACTCCGTCGCGAGCCAGTCGAATACGTTATAAGCGCGAAACGGAGCAAGTTCAAAGTTGCAGTCGGCTGTTGTCGGAGATAATAAGCGCCGGTATTTGGATACGCGCGTTTCGCGGGCTTGAAAAATTGCCGCCGCCGACTGGGAGCGCACGAGGAAAAATTAGGAGCCGGGAACACGACGGGAGAGGTCTGTTTACGCAACATTTCTCAGATCAAACGTTGTCGCGAGGCGAGAGCGTTGATTGCGTCGCTCGACTCGGGCATGACGTGTCTCTCTCTCTTTCTTAGCTTGTTTATAAAACAAAGACTCGTTTTATTCTGGCTGAGACGACGGAGAAATTCACTTGGCTGCCGTTGTTTGGACTTCCGTTTTTCTTCCTCCGCCTCGTTCCATCTCTCGGCTGCCGCGTCGTTCGTCCGTTTGAGTTGTCGCGGCGCGTGAATCATTAGAGAAAAGTTCCTCCGAGGGATAAAGCAATAGAGTCAACTTGCGCCTCGCAGTTTGCATGCGAAAGAGGTCAAGGTGGAGAAATCGAAAGCGAATTTAAGCTGCAGAACTACTCGGAGACTTGTGTATATATCCGAGTCTCTCTCGGGCGACGAGCGGCAAACTTGTTCCGGCAAACTTGCCCAATAAGATTCGACATGTTGAAATCGCAAAGTTCTCTCGAGGAGTTGGGACGAAACTCCGTCGGGGGGAAAGTGCTCCGCGGCCGGCATGAAAATAAGAAAAGCTGATACAATTTAAAAGTTGCCCCGCGCCTCGCCAGGCAAAGAGGATATCGGAAACAATGCGCGGAGGCGATAACAGAGAAAGAGAGAGAGAGAACTCGCGGCAAAAGAAAAACGCGCTAATTCGCGACGAGCGAAGAAGGGGGCGAACAATGGAGGGGCCCCGGCAGAAAAGGTAATAAATGTATACGGGGCAGGTCGGAGAGAGAGAGAGAGAGAGAGAGAGAGATTAACAAGACACTTGACTTGTTAACGAGATTTCAGGGAAAGCGACGTAATAAAGCCCGGCGAATCAACGGTGAATTGTAGGATCGGTGCGTGCCGGCTCGATAAACGTTTATGCTACTCAAACGTCCGAGCGTGACGGTTTCATAAAGGCGGAAATTATAGGCTTTGCGCTGCCGAATTGGCTAGGCTCGCTTTCATTCATCGCCGTAGACTCTTATGTTTGCCCTTGCTTCCCCTTCCCCCTCTCTTCTCTCTCTCTCTCTCTCTCCCGCCCGTTCGTACATGTAATTACGTAATGCCCGCAGCACAAAAACTTTTCATAGAATCGGCCGCGCGCGCGCTTTTAAATTCCGCCTCTATCGTCCTCCGCGCGATAGCGGATCCTTTTTTTTCAATTTTAATCTCATTAATTACGGCCCGAACGAAAGGCTCGATTATTTTTCGTTTGAAAATCCGCGAAAAAAGTTGCGGCCCGCTCGGGGCGAGAAGAGCATCGGCGCAGAGCTCGCGCAGCGAGGGCAAAGTCGGTGCAGATGTTGACCGTCTTGAGAAAGTGGGTTAAGCGAAGTTCGAGGGGCGGGGGGTGCCGCCGAGGAGAGACAGAGACGGAGCGCCGACTGGACACCCACGCAGGCGCTCCCAGTCGCCGGTAGCCATGGCGACGACTCCTTCGGATTGGCCGCAGCTTCCACTTGGATCCCCGCCACTCGAGGGCTCGCCGCCCCCCCACCCCCACGGCGCCGCTTCTTCCACCGGCAGCGCCAACCCCCCGCTCGACCCGGCCGTCGGCATCGATAACTGCCGGCGCGCGGCCCGAGAAAAACCGAGGAGACGGCGAGCGGAAAACTCCGGAGGAAACGGCGGCCCTCGTAATTGCTACGTTTCGCCCCCAGAAGCGGCTCTCTCGCTCGTCGCGTTTTCTCTCGCGCGAGGCAAGAGAAGAGTCGAAGGAGCGCAGCGCGCGCGATTCGATAATAACCCTCGGCGATTGCTCGGAGATGCGCATCGGGAAAAAAAGAAGGAAAAAGGGGGAGGCTCGGCGTCGGAGAAGACGGCGGGGAGGAAGGGAGCGCGAGGCGAGGGCGAGCCGCCCCCACCTTCCGTCCGCGGGATGGCCCGGCCCCGGTGGACTGGCGGAGAGAGAGAAGAGTCCCCCTTCGGCGCCTACGCCTCCCGCGTTGCCCCGGCAACTAGGCTTGGGGTTGGCCACCGCCACCGCCGCCTCTCGCGCTGCGCCCAGGCTCCATTCAGCTCTTCCATCTTCGCAGCTGCGGCGGCGGCGGCGGCGGTGGCGGCGGCGCAACCCCCGCAACGAAAGTCGAGCGCCGGCAGCCGAGAAAAGCTCCCACGACGAGTACGACGACGTCAGCTATTTTCCCCGATACTCTCGATGCCCGGAAACTAGGCCCCGACTAGGCCGAGCCTCGGCCCCGGCTTACACATAACGAGCTTCCGGACAACAAATTTTCAAAGGCCAATTTCCGATTCGCCGGTCAATTCGCCGACGAGCTTTGCGCGCGAATTAGCACGGCGAGCCATAATCGAGTCCCGTAAAGCAATGAGCGCCGATAAATATGAAATTAATGGGCTTGGTAATTATCTTTCGCGCGGCTTTCCGGATCAGAGAAAAGAGCGGAGCGCAGAGAACTCTGCACATGGAAAATGAATACGCGCAACGCGAGATCACAGGCAAACGAGTATAGCGAGCCGGCAAACCAGAGCTCGCGCACACAGGCTCCTGCACTTGGTAATTGGAAGTGTAATTATGTGGATAGCTAAAGTTATGTAACGCGGGCCGCAGGGACACAAAGATATAGAGCAGAGGTGGAGGAGGCCGCCTCTGATAGCGATAATTATTACGCGCGGCATTCACGCGGAAGCGTATCGAATGCAAAAGGTCAAAGCAGCCGCGAGGATGCGAGATTTCTCGCTTAAGACGCGATATATTACTCGGCGGATTACCTTGTTTTCGCGCGCGAAAACTCGGCCGCAGCAAAGTCCGTCGGGCTTTCTGGAGCGACTCCAAGAGCGGATTAGCCGGCTGCAAACAGCGCGATGCTTTCGGCAGCGCGGCGGCATTAAACGGCATTATGGAGTGTGCGTGCGCGGGCCGCGCATCGCTCCGTCCCTCTCCGGCTGGTGTCTCTCCCGGACGGAGCAGCGGCGGCAGGCAGCTTTTGCTTTGTGCGCGGGGAGCGCCGGCACATCAAAGCCCTCCCAGTCGCCGCTCCGGCCTTTGACGCTCGCTCAGTCATCGCTCGGTAGCTAAGCAGCGCGCGCGCGCCTCTCTCAGTGCCGTCGCGAGTGTCGTCCATGTCTCCGAGCGGCCGCAGCGGGGACCCGCTGCCGCCCCCCGAGGGCCCGGGCGAGCCGGCGGCGGCCCCGGGAGCTGCGGGAGCAGCCGCCGGACGGCGCGGTCGATGCGCGCCCCCGCCGCCGGTGCGCATGCGCCCCGACGAGGCGGCCGACAGGCTCTACCTGGCGCACGTCTGCCTCCTGGACTGGCGCTCGCTGCCCGGCCGGCCCTCGAGAGCAGCCGCCGAGCGGGTCTGGCTGCTGGGGGCCGCGGACCGGGAGGGCCGGCACCGGACGCGCCTACTCCTCGTCGGCCGCGAGTGGCGGCCCCGCTGCCTCGAGCGGGTCAACATGCTCAGCCAGCCGGTGGTATACGCGGGCGGGGGCCGGGCCGCGCTCACCGCCGACCTCTTCCTCTGGTGGTTCCACCGCGAGTTCGCGCCCACCGCCATGGCCGTGCACCCGAGCCGGGCGGTCCTCGTGGCGCGCCGGGCCGAGTACCTGCCCGAGGAGGGCGCCTGCGTCGCCGCCGAGGGCCTGGTGAGGCTGGTCGTCGTGCCCGAGGACTTTTGCCAGCCGAGGTTCGTCGTCGAGGAGCTGCGCGTCCGGCTGGCCTGCTCGCTGCTCGTCGGCGCGCTCACGGAGGAGGGCTCGAGCCTCGAGGCCCACCTGAGGAGGTGCTCGCTGAAGGAGGCGTTCGCGGAGCTGCACCGGGCCTGGCTGGCCGTCAGCCCGGAGAGCTTCGCCCGCTGCTGGAGGAACGAGGCGGCGGAGGAGGAGCCGCCGACGCTGGAGGAATTGAGGCGGCTGGGCCGCGAGGCCGGCCTGGACGCCGACGAGGAGGCGCTGCGGGACTGGCTGCTGGACCGGGAGAGCGAGCTTCAGGGGAGCGGCGTCGCGAAGACGGAGGACGGCGAGTCCGAGGAGGAGGAGGAGGATGATGAGGAGGAGGAGGCGGTCCCCGAGGCCCGGGAGGTCGCGGGGCTGCTGTCGCGGGTCCTGGCCTGGATGGAGGGCCAGCCCCTCGATCCCGGCTTCCTGCTGGCGGTCAGGGCAATGCGCGCCACCGCCACCTTCATGGTAAGCCGCGGCAGAGAAAACGTTTCGCTTATCGATCGCGGAATATGGAAACAAGCCTACGGCCAGCCGACGGGGGGACGGAGGCAGACGCGGGGAGCAAGATAGAGGGGAGGAGTGACCTCCGCTCTGTCTCTCTCTCTCTCTCTCCTCCGCGTCTCCATCTCTCGCCCATCGATGTTTTGGGCTAATTAGCTTTGTTGGGCCGGGGGAGCGGCGGCTCGAGGAGCGGAGACACTTGACTCTCATTGAAATTGGTAAAACGCCGAGACGATTGGCGACAGCCTCCGCGGATGATGGTCCTCGAGAGGGAGGGAGGCTTTGTAAATCTCGTGCTCGAGTTAATTTGCCGGCGGTTCTCGCTCTTTTTCACCTACAGCGGCAGAAAAATTATTCATTGTAAGCAGATTGCCGCGGGGGAGAGAGAGAGAGAGAGAGAGAGAGTCGTTGACGCCGTCGCTTTTTCGGTTCCTCGAGGAAGCTTATTAACCCGGCCCGAGAGTTCATTTGAATAAAAGCTCATCAGTCGTTAGTCCGGCCTCTCAGACGATTCGACTGAATACATTTGCAGGTGTTTAAGGCGGCCGGGAACGGGAGAGGTGACAGAGCCGCGCTTATACCTTCTTTATTCACTTGTCGTATAGGCAGCCGTTCATATACGCGGGAAAGCATTTCCAGCAGACGGAAGCGGAGATCAAAGGCTGCTGCTGCCCCCCCCCCCCCCCCCCCCCCCCCCCCCCC